>JACBKR010002113.1:0-37235 GCA_014218235.1 Colocasia esculenta | reverse complement strand
ATTCACACTTACTAAATTTAGCATAGAGTTGATTCTCTGAGCACTTGCAGAGCAACCTTCAAGTGTTCTTATGTTCTCTTTGGTTGGAGTAAATAAGGATGTCATCATGAACACCACTATAAATGGTCCAAGTATGGCCTATAAATATTGTTCATAAGTTGCATGAAAGCCGCTGGGGCATTTGTTAAACCAAACGGCATGACCACGAATCATAGTGACCATATCTACTCCGGAATGCAGACTTGTGAATATCCTCCTCCTTATTCTTAGTTGATGGTAGCCTGATCTTAGATCTATCTTAGAGAAATATTGGCACGGAGATCTGGTCAAAATGCTCGTCGATGCGGGGGGTAGTGATACTTATTCTTTATTGCAACTGATTTAATGACGGTAATCAATGCATAGCCTCATTGTCCCGTCCTTTTTCTGAAAAATAGCACGGGCGCCCCACGGGGATGTGCTAGGCCTGATAAAACCCTGATCTAGCAATTCTTGGATCTCTTTTCAACTCCTGCAATTCAACAGGGGACATGCGATACGGAGCTTTGAAACAGAGGGCTGCCCCAGGGAGTAATCAATGGTGAAGTTACCTCCCGCAGGTGGTATACCAGGTAATTCCTCTGAAATACATCAGGATAGTCCCTGGACTATTAAAGTCTTCTAGGGTAGGTTTCTTCTTTTCAGTTGCCAAGACGGAAACTAGGAAAGCATCACAACCCTGGTGATCAGCTTAGAAGCCTTTAAGGAGGATATCAAGATAGGGTGTTTGTGATAAAGGGTGCCAAGTAGTGATAGAGTTGGAAGGTTGGTCTTTTAAAAGGACCCTCCTATGGCGACAGTTACATCGGGTCATATTCAATTAGCCAATCGACCAAAAATGGCATCATAACCCTTCATGTCTAAACAGATAAGGTCGGCAGGGAGATTGTTTCCTCCAATTATAGTTTCACATTTGGCAAGTAGTGAGTGAGTTCAGATTCTGAGCCTAGTGGAGAGGCTACAGTGATCTTGGATTTCAGGGTACAGGTTGACAGGTAGAGTTGCAGCAATGTGTTGGAAATAAATGAATATGCAGCTCCAGTATCAATAAGCACAAAAGCAGGTTGAGAGTGTATGGAAATGGTACCTTCCACCATACCCCCTTCCTCGGGTAGGTCAGCTTCTACGACAGCATTAAGGCGTCCTTGACGTCGTGGTACATTTGGGCTTTGCCTGGTTGGTCCTTCATCATTGGACAGTCAGGAATACGGTGGTCACGACCACCACATCTCAAGCATGCCACGAGCTTCTTCCAGCCATTCAGCTCGGTGCCTGGTTTATCAACAAAATTTGCAGTTTTCAACCAAATGCCTACCTTCCATTTTGACTCTCTTGTCTCCAGTAACATCTCTTCCGACATTCGGCTCTTGTTGTTGTTGACGGTTGTGTGTTACGAAAAGTTGGAGCAATATTAGGTGCTCCCTCTTGACGAAAGACGGCTTGGAGTTGTCCTTGCCCCTCATGCCCTCCACTTTGGCCATGGGTCTTCTACCAGCTGAGCTCTTTGGACCATCTCAGTGTAAGTTTGAATATGTGTGGTCTGAGCCTTTCAATGAACATGGGCTGAGCCCATCCATGAAACCGATTTGCCTTAAGTCTTTCGTTCCCACCAAGTGTGGGGCATACACAGCTAGACGACGAAACTGAGCCTCATACTCAGCCACAGACATCCCTTCTGTTTTAGTTGCGGCAAACTCAGCCTTCTTCTCCTTGACTCTCTTAGAGAAATACTTCCCCGGAATATCTCTAGGAATCCGGCCCACTCAAGTTCGCCAACATTAGGCAGGTGGGCGAGGTGGCCTTCCACCATGCTCAGGCATCCTTAGTGAATTGAAAGTGGCCAGTACCACCTTCCCCTGTTAGTGCATGCATGACTGGAAGATCCTTTCTATCTCCTCTTGCCATTCTCGACCTCGTCCGGATCAGGGGAGCCTGAGAAAACGAGGAGGGTTTAAACTCCTAAAATTCCGGTGCAGATCACCGGCTCCATTCTTGCAGCTCAGCTTGATTCTAGCCAGAACTACATTTTGTAATGCCTGGGTCAACCCAGCCACGGTTTCTTGCATAGCTTGCCATTGATACGAGCCATTGCAGTTGAGTGTAGGAGTTATGAAGTCCCTGAGAAAAGGATGGAAACCAATTAATGTCTCTAGATACATTATAAGAGTCAATGGGTAGAAGGGTTTAATTCTTTCTATCATATTCACAATCTCAACCCATTCTCACCAGGTATACATTTAATTCCATGACTAGGTTCCATAGGTATCTCCTATTCCTGAGACATATATCCTATTTGGTATTCCTAGGCTTTGATACCACTAAACTGTCATGTCCGAGAATTACATAGCGGGATTATTAATTCGAAGAAGTATTCGAGTCGATACCCCGAGACGTGAAACAGTCGGCAAATAAGCCTCTAGCTAGCTCGCACTAAAGTATAACAACAACATCATCATAGGGCCAAATTTGAAACTTAATGGAAATTGTATTCAAAATCTATATTGTCTCAGATAAACTAAACAGGACTAAGACTCAATAAAAGCAAAAGTACATAATACCTCACTTCCTACTACATTGTTCTAACACTCAAATAAACTACTATAGGTAGACTCATGTTTGGAACGCTCTTCACTCGGACGCATTCCCATCCTCGTCTTGCTCTCCTCTTGAATTCATAGTCACATAGATTGGGTAAAAGTAGGGGATGAGCAAACTAGCCCAGTAGGATTTATATCTTAATGTGGGGCAATGAATAAGTGATTAGAAATTTAGAACTAGGCATATACGATGAATGATATGCAGTACGAATAAAACTCGTTAAAACATGATATATAAAAACACGCTAGAGAGAGTGATGATGATAGAACAAGATTTGTGAACAAGATGACAAGATAGAACTAGCAAAGATCAATTGTACAAGCACGAAAACTTGATGTCAATAACGCAAGATATCACTAATTGCATTAAATGCAGGATGGCCATATCACGCAATCAAGCAAGCAAGAACGCACGAGCACGATCATGTCACACTAATCAGGCACGTAGACACTAATGTACACCGAGAAAAGATCCATCAAGAATGTAACTAGGACAGTGTATGTGGTTATTGTATCTATCATTCAACAGCAAGCAAGACTCCCAGCGCAGATGCAACAACCAGTAATCATTATACCCCATGTTAACAGTATATCTATGACGCGCCGTCATTGGGGCTAGATGGAGCCCTTGGACACAAGCCGTGCCCTGTCAGCATCTCATGTAAAATTTTAAATGTAGATACCCACAGTCATTAATAATGGGCAATGAGATTTTCAATAAGTAAGCATGTGCAATGTCATGTTCATGATGATGATGGGAACAAGTAATAAGTAATTGAACATGATTTCAATAACAATGGTCAAGAGATAAATTCGGCAGCATAACGGTACGATTTGTACTTTGGTTAAATCTTACATTAATGGCTTTAGTCTAGATTGTCAAACACACTCACGAGACCAAGAAGAGAAAGGAAGTGCACGCTATCTCCAAGGAACTTCAATGGTACAACCAACTCGTCGGCCATGTGGGAATCCATGGTCAGAGGAGATTTATGGAGGCTTTGGTGAAAAGGTCGCTAGTCTACCGATTCGGAATGACCGGTAAGAGAGTTTCCAATTTCCAAGAAAGGGGTCTAGATGTGTAAGTGTGTAGTGATGTACGCGTGCTCAATTCACAAACCATCGGTCCAACTCGCAGGAGGCGCTTGACAATATAACATGAATAAAAGTATGCACTTTAACTAATGATGGTTTGCAAGATTTTATGATAACCATTATCATTTAAACATGGTAGAATAGTAGGAAGATTAAATCATAAATAGCACTAATGGATCATAACATTTAAAGAGCACTTAGAATAACATTCATGTAATTAAAGCTTAAATGGGTTAATCATTTTAAGCCATAAATAACAATCATGTGATGATCAGACCCAGACATGCAATTTACACATATAACCTGTTAAACAGACCTTGGGTTATAGCGGTTAGATTTGCAAGAAAATAAGTGGGGTTTTATGCAAATCATGAGAGGTTGCGACGGACCCCAGTAAGGATCGCGACGAGGTCAGATCAGATCGCGACAGTGCCTTGTAGGATCGCGACAGGCTTGTCTGATCAGGCAGGCAGATCGCGAGGGTGCTTATGAAGAAGGCGACAGGGCTGTCAGGCCCGGGGTAGGGTCGTGACAGACCCAGTAAGGGTCGCGAGGGTCGGGAATAGAACGCGACGTGGGGGGAGGGGGGCGTGGGTGGGGGGGGGGGGGGGGGGGGAGTGGTGGGCGCATCCCGCAGGGGGGAGGGGGTAGGGGCAGGGGGAGGGGGGGGCATCGCGCACAGGCGGGTGGGGAGGGGGGTGTTGCAGGGGGCGGGGGGGAAGGCGAGTGGGAAGGTGGAGCAGAGGAGGGGGAGGTGCTCAAGTAGGGAGGGCGGCGGCAGGTTGCAGCGGCAGCGCCGGTGGTGTGAGAGAGGGAGGAGGAGGGGGTGGGGAGGGGGGACGGGATGGTGCGGGAGGAGGGGGGAAGGGGAGGACGGAGGTGGAGGCGGAGAGGGGATGGGTGAGAGGGGGAGGGAGGAGGGGGGAGATGAGGGGGAGAGTGAGAGCGGACTCGACCGGGGGCGGGAGAGGAGAGAGAGGATGAGGTGAGAAGACCGGTGATGGAAGGAGAGAGAGAGAGAGAGAGAGAGGAGAGAGAGAGAGAGAGAGAGAGAGAGAGAGAGAGAGAGAGAGAGAGAGAGAGAGAGAGGAGAGAGAGAGAGAGAGAGAGGAGAGAGAGAGAGAGGAGAGGAGAGAGCGAGCGCGAGAGAGAGGAGAGGGAAGGGAACAGAGGGGGGTTCCGGGGGACAAGTATAGGAGCTTTAAACCGGGATATTTTCGACGGCAAATGTCTGTCGGAATATAGTCGGTATTCTTTCTTACCGACGGATATGTCTGACGGAAATATTGCCGTCGGAACGGCCGACGATATTCCGACTGACATATTGCCGTCGGAATATCCGTCCGAATTACCGAAGGAAATTAATCCGTCGGAAAATCCGTCGGTAATACGCTTTTTCCGTGGTGATCGCGGAGTGGCATGACAGAACAAGCAGGCAGATCGCGACGCCATGACCGGTCGCGATCCGATCGCGATCTGTCGCGATGGCCTGTGAGCGCGGTCATCGGGCCGTCGCGTCACAGGGTCAGTGCCGGCGTCTGCAGAGAAAGGACATGTTCTTGGATTGCGGTCCAGAACTGCCTTTATTGACACAAGGTGCTTCTAAAATAGAGAACAATTTGTACAGGTATGAAAATAACGAAACCAGTTTTAAAACTGTCCTAGAGATGCAAGGGTACTTCCAGTAAATCGGAATTAGAAAATATATTAGGGTTTTGACAGGCTTTAAAAGTCAAACTCAACGTAGAAGATAAGTGTAACCTGAACACGTAGTTTCATGCATCAACCCTCTTACCATGCTTATAACTCTCTAACTAATGAGATTTAGACAAACAGTTCAACAAAAAACCTGACGAGGACAACTAGTAGAATAACTTTCATGTTATGAGTTTACTCTAATACGGTCTTGAATCCCATGCGAATACAAAGAACGGGAAAAGCCCTAACAGTGCGCGACTTTGGCAAAACGCTTATAGTTCAAAATCTACTCAATGAAATTGATGAAACCAGTGGGAAACGAAATTTACTTGATGCTCTACACATTGGTATAGGATAAGTTACGGTTTGGCCCAAGAAAAAAACCTTTTAGGTTGATGAAGTCTCGTTCTTCAGAAATCCCATGTTCAGACCACTGTTGTAAGACGCTTAATACACCGTGTACACTACATGGAATTTGGGCATTTCACTTTGGTTAGGAAGTAGACTCGACCCTCTTTCTAGGGGTATAAGCCTTGCACGATTGGATTTAGGTTTGGCCTACCTTAGCTCGACACCAAGATGATAGTTTGTGCAGGTTGCAGCAGACGACGGGGAAGAAAAGAGTTCTTGTGGTCGATCCACAGCTCCCTAGCCACCAAGAACTCCTCCACACGGCCCCAGCAAGTTCTAAAACTCGCCCTAGGTTGGTGAAGAGTATTTAAGTAATCATGGTGTTTAGGAGTCCTATTGTAACTAGGAAAGAGGGTTGCGGGATTGGTTTAATGTTGGAAGTTCTCCAACACTTTTATTTAATTTTTATTGCGTCGTATTTCCGTGTTAACAGTTTTTCACTTGTTTCCTTATTCGGATAATTGGTCACCATGTGATGTTCACTTGGTTAATCGGATTTTTCGTCGCACTAATTTCTTCGTGGAACCCTTAATAATAATGTGTGGGGTTGATTTCCCATTTTATGGATTTTTCCGATATGTTTTAGCACATACGATAATGATACGTATGTTTTAAATTCTTTGATCTTATCACTACAAGAAAAAGCGAGATTACCGACGAACATTTCCGACGGATTATTTTCCGTCGGTAATTTCGACGGCTATTCCGACGGAAATATGTCAGTCGGAATATCCGTCGACCGTTCCAATGGAAATATTTTCGTCGGAAATTTCGTCGGTAATGGAAACATACCGACGGATATTCCGACAGACATATTTTCGTCGGAATAGCCATCGTAAAGCTGCTATACCTTGTCCCGCGAAACCCCCCTCTTCCCTCTCTCTCTCTCTCTCTCTCTCTCTCTCTCTCTCTCTCTCTCTCTGCTCTCTCTCTCTCTCTCTCTCTCTCTCTCTCTCTCTCTCTCTCTCTCTCTCCTCTCATCGCTCCCGCTCCCTCGCCGCCCTGCGTCGCTCGCCGCGGCGCCTCCTCCAGTCCCATCGGCCCCCTCCCCCCTCTGCCCACTCGCCTTGCACCGGCCCCTCCCTCCCACGTTGCCACGCTCCACCCCCCCCCCCCCTCCCTGCGCCGATGCCCCCCCCCCCCCCCCCCCCCCCCCGACCCCCCCCCCCCCCCCCACCTGCCCCCCCCCCACCCCCCCAGCCCCCCCCCCCCCCCACCCCCCCCCCCCACCCCCACCCCCACCCCCCCCCCCCCCCGCCCCCCCCCCCACCCCACCACCCCCCCCCCCACCGGCCCCCCCCCCCTCCCTCCCACCGGCACCCTCACCCCTCTCCTTCCACATGGCCCCCCTTCCCCCCCTGCACCCTCCCCTCTCCCTCCCTCTCCCCTCCTGGCTCCCCCTCCCACCCACCCCTCCCCCTGGGATGCCCCCCCCCCCCACCCGGCCCCCCCCTCCCCTGCACACACCCCCCTCCCCCCTCCACCCCCCCTCCCCCCTCCCCTCCTGCCCCGCCCCCCCCCCCCCCGCCACCCCCCCCCCCCCCCCCCCCCTGCCCCACACCGCATCCCCCCCCACCCCCCGCCCCCCCCCCCCCCCTCCCCCCACCCCCCCCCCACCCCACCCCCCCCCCCTCCCCCCCCCACCCCCCCCCACCCCCCACCGGCCCACCCTCCCTGCACACACCCCCTCCCCTTCCCACCGGCCCCCTCACCCTTGCACCCGGCCCCCTCCTCCTGCACCGGCCCCCCCACCCGGCCCCCCCCCCCCCCCCCCACCCGGCCCCCCTCCTGCACATTGTTTGGTATTTTAGAGATATATTTTTCAAATAACCCACATCTTCATTTGGTAGAAATGATATTAGTGTTGGGATGGTCTTTATTTTTTTACCATGATACCGGCCTCTTTGTTGATAGAAATGGTGTTAGTATGGATATTTTTCTCGAGAAGATTTAGTGCACTTAAGTTTACACACTTTATACTTGTACTTTTCCATTTTATTAGTCAATGAAAAGAGGACACAATGTACCCATCGTGAGAAGAGCAAGAGACGCAAATGCAAAGTGCAAAACTCAAGTACACTAAATTATTCTCAATTTCTCATCATCCCATCTCCATCTAAAGCTACTTTTTAAGCTAAGATAAAGAACATATAACTCTTTGCATTTTTGGAGTGATTTGTTAGATTTGGTAATGCATATTGTATTTTAATAATCTCATTAAAAATTTTAAAATGTAAACCATCATTGTAAGTTTTGTTCCACAAGAAAATACTAAACATATTGTCGTACTTAAAATAAAAATAGAAAACAAAGTCGACCCCCCTCCTTTTTTTAAGGTTCTGAAAAATCTTAAAATAAAAATAAGAAAACGGGGATAAGAGATGGGAATTAGGGGATGACTTATTCCCCACTTACATCTATTTTTTTGGATATCTTAAAAATATTTAAATCACCTTTGTCCCCATTTTTTTTACATGCCAAATGTAGAGTGGGTTAATTTCATCCTCCTATTTAACCCCACAACAAACGGAGCGAAATTCATATATCCTTGGAAATTAACGTATCCTCATATATGTCGTTAAAATCTGCACCTTATCACCTATCTCTCATATTAGCTAGATGTTAAATGCAACAAATATTTCACAAGAACTTAGATGTAAACATCCTTACCCAACACAAAGAGAGAGGGAAAAAAATTTGTCAAAGAAATAACATTATTCATTAGAGAAGTGCTAGTTACTCGGGCGTCCGAGTAGTTGGCTGACGTGGATCGACCGCACGGCCGATCCAGCTCAACTGGGTTACCCGGGGCCCAAATAACCAGCATTTCTCTATCCATTATGCTTGGTGGGATTTTTAAAGGGAGGGGCAGGTTAGTCCGTTTCAACATCCATTTAATTATCATTGGATAGATCTAGTAAAAAACATTATATATATAAGGAAATATAGTTAACTATGGGGTGTAGGCGATGAGATAAAAATTTAGGGATATATATATAAGAATTAATCGCATTTCATAATATATATATATATATATATATATATATATAATATCAAAATGAGGATTAAAAATTATATACAAGACGCCAGAAGAAGGATAAGAGTACTCTCAGAAAGATGTATCTTCTGTACCAATAATAGAAACTAAACAAAGGGACTATGCGGCAAAATAGAATAATTTCAACAAATTAAAAGAAATAAATTATCTCAAAAAAATGTACGAAAAATATAGTGACTGATAGCCTGCTACACAGAACTTGCTCTGATGGTTCTTTTTGATAACAGACTGCCCACGCAATCAGAAGTGTTTTAAAATATGAAAATTCGTCGAGTACAATTCGTCAAGTACAAATGCCCCCTCTCCCCTCCCCGTCCCAGCACCCCCTTCATCCTGGCGCCCCCCTTCCCCTACAAGTTCTTCTCCTAATTACTTATATTCAAAGCTTTGGTAAAATTAGTATTTTTTATTTATCTTGCTCGCTGTTATTTTTTACGCTTGACATGAAAATAAACAATGCAATGACTTTCTTTGTTAAACATATTGTTTTACTTTCACAAATTTCACACTGCAAGTTAATCATTCAACATTCGTATGTTTATTGTAGCCATTTGAGAGATTTTTTCATATTTACCATATTATGATTTAATTTCATATTTAAATTACTCATGAATAAATGTTATAATTTTTTTTGTAATTAGTGATGAGAGTTCGCGATGGAAATTAGATTCAAGAAGAACAAATGTCCAACGTATCAAAGTACTGTTTGTTTGAACGTAAAATATTTCTGCTCGATATTCGAAGATTGCATGATGGTTTACTTTTGGTGAAAGAGAAGATGACGAAAATCATAAAGATTATTCGAAAAGAAGAAAGACAAAGTTTAGAAAATAAAAGTGGATTATCTGTTATGTTCAAGATGAAAAAGGAGTGCGATATTCTGTAATCTTACGACGCAGTTGGTGTGGTACTATGTACATGTTTATTGGAAAGACTGGTGTAAATTTGTGAAAAATAATTGTGTCAAAGAACTTGACATTCTCAAAGTTATGTCTTCCCATTATGTACGAAGAGATGTATTTGGCAAACTATATTTAGGGATATCAGTGGTTAGTTCACTCCCTAAGAAATCTACTGAGAAGCTGGTGAATAAAGAGCCGATCAAGTGGTGGTGGCCTAATATGAAGACATCACGATTTGTGTTATTTTTAATGTTCAATACCATTAAGTATTTATATAGTGCTCAAATTTATTTGATATTCATGTATGTTTACTCTTCATTTATCTTTACGTCAACGCTTTATTTCACCCATTAGCTCTGGGACTCTCCATATAACGTATGTATGGTACTTGAATGATGTGAGGGTGTGTTGGATTTTAACTCGGGACATGACATTTAATGTGTAGGAAAAATGTCGGAGAATCGGTCATGGATGTACCGTGGAATAGTGAATGGAGTTGTGACCGAGAAGTTTAAAGACGGAGTTGACAGTTTTATTGAGTTTGCATTGAGTAATACATCAGTAGCAGTTGATCCGATGGGTAACATCCGATGTCCGTGTTTGGCTTGTAAGAACAGAAAGTGGATATCGACATGGGATGTGCAGCATCATCTGTATACGAGAGGATTTGTTGGCCATTATGAGTTATGGTCGTGTCATGGTGAGTTGAATATTCAGTCGTCTGCACCAGCTAATTACTTTGCCTCCAGAAGTACGTACGTAGACATGGTTGTCGATGCTGCTGGTCTGGAGTTCAATATTCATGAAGATCAAACAAATGAAGAAGTGCCGAATGATACAGCTCAGAGATTTTATCAGTTACTTCGAGATGCTGATGAGCCATTATGGGATGGTTGTGAGAAGCATACACGGTTGTCTGCAGTGTCGCAGCTATTGACTTTGAAATCTGAATTTCATATGAGCGAGAGTTGTTTTGACCGGCTTCTCTTACTGGTCAAGAGCATGCTTCCTCAATCAAAGAGGTTACCTGCTAACTTTTACCGTGCGAAGAAGATGGTGAATGATTTGGGGCTTGGTTTTATGAAAATTGATGCATGTCCGAATCACTGTATGTTGTACTACAAAGAGGATGCAGATAAGACATCATGCTGTATTTGTAAGCATGATAGGTTCAAGCCCAAGAGAGGGGACAAGTCAAAGCAGAAGGATGTTCCGTATAAGTCATTGCGGTACTTTCCTATCACACCCAGATTGCAGCGATTGTTCATGTCCTCAAGGACAGCTGGACATATGACATGGCATGCGGAAAGAGTCCGTCGCGACGAAGGTGAAATGAGTCATCCTGTCGATGGTGAAGCTTGGGCTCATTTTAGCCGTACTCATCCTTACTTCTCAAGGGATCCACGCAACGTACGGCTTGGTTTATGCACAGATGGTTTCAATCCTTTCGGAGGCTGGTGGCATCTTACTCATGTTGGCCAGTATTCTTAACACCGTATAACCTTCCGCCAGGCATGTGCATGAAGCGTGAGAATCTGTTCCTTTCATTGCTGATTTCGGGTCCAAAAAGTCCAGGAAAGAATATAGACATATATCTCAGACCGTTGATTGATGAGATGAAATTGTTATGGTCAGATGGTGTGCAGTCTTATGATGCATCCAGAAAACAGAATTTCAATCTGAAGGCTGCATTGATGTGGACAATAAGTGACTTTCCAGCCTACGGCATGTTATCTGGCTGGAGCACACATGGGAGGTTGGCATGTCCTTATTGCATGGAGGATTCTAAATCATTTGTGTTGAAATCTGGGGGAAAATCTTGTTGGTTCGATTGTCATCGGCGGTTTCTACCCAGTGACCATCCTTTCCGAAAGCAAAAGGATTCTTTATTAAAAATACAACTGTGATGGAGGAGGTAGATATGGAACGGGTGTCTGGTGGAAACATGGCGAGGCGGGTCCAGAACTTACCGACTGTAACACAACTGGCTGGTAGTACCCGACAAATCCCTGGCTTTGGGAAGGATCACAATTGGGTGAAGCAAAGCATTTTTTGGGAATTGCCTTATTGGTCAACACTTTTGATACGTCATAACCTAGACGTCATGCATATAGAGAAGAATGTTTTTGATAATGTGTTGAACATAGTTATGGACGTCAAAGGTAAAACGAAGGATAACGTCAAGGCACGTTTCGATTTGAAAGTACTTTGCAAACGTCCAGAACTAGAGCTACAGTATGTTCAAGGAAAAGTGGTGCAACCTAAAGCTGCATATGTGCTTGGGGCCAGACAGATTAAGGAAGTGTTGCAATGGTTAAAGCAATTGAGATTTCCGGATGGATATGTCTCGAATATTGCGCGTTGTGTAAATGTCAACGAGGGAAAAATATACAGAATGAAGAGTCATGACTGCCATGTTTTCATGCAAAGACTGATGCCTCTTGCTTTTCGTGAGGTGTTGCCGAAACAAATATGGGGAGCAATGACTGAGCTGAGTCAATTCTTCAGGATTTTATCTGCATCAGAACTCAAAATTCATGACTTGCAAAATATAGAGCAAAATATAATTCAGACAGTCTGCAAATTAGAGAAGATATTTCCTCCAGCATTCTTTGATTCAATGGAGCACCTGATCATCCATTTACCATATGAGGCAAGGGTCGGAGGACCAGTACAATTTCGATGGATGTATCCATTTGAGAGGTATATTTCTACATCTCAATTTATTGCCATTACGACGATCTTTTATATTACTTATGTATGCATTTTAATTATTGTCGTAGGTGCATGCACGATCTTAAGATGAAAATCCGTAACAAAGCACAAGTTGAGGGCTCCATTACTCAGGCGTACCTCATTGAGGAGATATCGAACTTCTGTTCGATGTACTTTGACACGGAAATACAAACCCGACGCACTCAACCTCCACGTAATGATGATGGTGGAGATTCCGAGGTGTCAGACCAACTCTCTGTATTCAAGTGTCCCGGACGGGCATTCGGATCTTCTTCTACTCGCGCACTCCAAGACAAAGAGTTGGTAGCTGCGGAGATCTACGTGTTCATGAATTGCGAAGAACTAGACCCTTACATTCAGTAAGCTCTCCATGCTTATTCGTCATCATTTGTGTGCATTGCTGCAGAACCTAACGGTTGTGTGACATTTACATTGCAGAGAGTTTGACTCGGTTATATTACGACGGAATCCACGTCTAACTGACGTGCAAGTTGAAAAGGAACGGGAGAAGTCTTTTCCTACTTGGTTAAGATCTCGAGTATGTGTCTAATTATTTTGAAACATAAGTGTTATGTTTTTATGCAGACTGAGTTGAAGTCATTTATTCAATGTTTGTCTATTTATCTCATAATAGGTTGAACAAGGCTTCATTCCCGATTCAAGAGTACAACAGATCAGTTTTGGCCCCTCGAAGATTGTACGTGTCTATCCAGGCTGCATTGTGAATGGATACAGATTTCACACGAGAGATTATGGACGGAATAAGTCTACGATGAACATCGGTGTATGTGTGAAGGGAAGTGCCTACAATGAAAATGAAATTGACTATTATGGCATTCTCGAAGAAGTCATTGAACTGCAATTTTTGGAACAAGACAACAATGTATTTCTGTTCAAGTGTCATTGGTTTGATCCGACATCTATTCGTCATGACACAACATATGGATTAATCGATGTGAAGCATAAGTCCAAATTGAGTACATATGAGCCATTCATTCTGGTGGCACAAGCCCAACAAGTTTATTATTCAAATTATACATCCCTCAAATTAAGAGATTGGTGGGCTGCATGTAGAGTGAAATCAAGACTATTCCCCGAGTATGAGCTTCTCCCGACTGATGATGAGCTCGAAGGTGTTAATGACAACATTTTCCAATCAGATCGGAGTGACGCACGAGAGTTGGCAGCTTCTACGCAGTACAATGTTCATGATATAAATGAAACAATTTGCTTACATAAGGATAACGAACAAGAAGAAGTTGACCCAAATGTCGCTGAGCGGGAGGTGGACGTCTGATGTGGAGGAAGACTCCCAAATGATGAGGATGAATTCCAGGATGATGATGAAGATGATGCTGAATTAAACATGTCTTCAGCATCTGATGATAAATATAGATAATATACTGCATATTTTGTAAGAAATTGGTGTTGTTATTAATTACATGTTCATAATAAATTGCTACTTCAAATTGAGTGCTGATGACTTGCTATATCTTTATTTGTATCAATAGAGATATGGTACGTGGAGGACACAGTCGGACGGTTGCCACGTCCGTTGGCAGAGGGACTGCCTCCCCGTCCACGTCTGCCTCCAGGTCCGCGACAGGTATATGCATATGTACACAAAAAACCATATGGGTATCATTGTTTATATTGATTTCATGATAACTAACGTACATACAATTTTACAGGGACTGCCTCCCCATCTACGCCCGTCTCCCAGCGACAGGTAAATTTCTATATTCTATTTATTTGAAATTCATAATTCTAATGTGTATGAAATTTTGCAGGGACTGCCACCCCGTCCACGCCCGTCGTCCAACGACAGGTAATTTTCTACATTGTTGTTTATTTGAAATTCATAAATTCTAATGTGTATGAAATTTTGCAGGGACTGCCTCTCCGTCCACGCCCGTCGTCCCAACGACAGGAAAATTTCTATATTGTTGTTATTTGAAATTCATAATTTCTAATGTGTATGAATTTTGCAGGGACTGCCTCTCCGTCCACGCCCGTCGTCCCAGCGACAGGTAATTTCTATATTGTTGTTTATTTGAAATTCATAATTTCTAATGTGTATGAAATTTTGCAGGGACTGCCTCTCCGTCCACGCCCGTCGTCCCAGCGATAGGTAATTTCTATATTGTTGTTTATTGAAATTCATAATTTCTAATGTGTATGAAATTTTGCAGGGACTGCCTCTCCGTCCACGCCCGTCGTCCCAGCGACAGGTAAATTCTATATGTTGTTTATTTGAAATTCATATTTTCTAATGTGTATGAAATTTTGCCTTCCTGTCGACCATCCGAGCAGTGCCATCTTCGTCTTCTTCTCACCACAAGGTAAACATATGTTTCAATAGATTAGTATGTTTGGTCTCTTGCAATTTATACAATAAAAGTGTACTAAATTGTTTTCAACAGAGATGGAGAGCCAGCATCCAGCAGCTGAGGAGGGGCCTCAGCTACCAGGACGACAACCATGCTGGATCTCAGGGTAAAGTTCATCATCTCAGTCTTACTATATTTGTTCTTTAGGATATACATTTCATGTAGAAAACTAATGTGGAATTGCAGGGGGAAGATAGATCCCAGTCCTGCTTTCTGCTATATTACAACCCTGGTCCACGCACATATTCCAGGACCAGTGGATGCATGGAGAGACTTCCCGGTGCCAGTCTGGGATTTATTATTTGACATGTTTACGGTATTTTTATTTTTAGAAGAGTTGAAGTCATTTATTCAATTATTATTAATTTGGGTTTATTGCAGAACGTTGATTAATTTTATTTCTTTACAGCGGAGGTTCGCGTTCACGAGACCCGAGGATCTCCCTCGAGCTCGAGCCGTCTGGGAGATTACGGCCCATACTAATTTAAGAAAGTCGATGTGGGAGGTACGGGACAAGGCAATGAAGACCACAGGCAATCAGGATCCTATGGCTTGGGTGGATTACGGCCCTGTTTTGGCTGCGGAGGGACTATTGGGAGTCCCTTTGCGAGCGTTGGGCTGCTGGACCATGGCAGCAGCGGTCACAGGCGGCAATACGCAACAGAGCAACTCAACGGAGAAGAATGTGCATACTAGTGGATCCGTATCTTATGCGACCCACAGTCAAAAATTGGTAAGTGTTTTATTGTTCGATTCATATATACATATGGATTATTATTGTGAAACTAACTAATTTTGTTGAATTTTAAGCATCACGACCTGGAGCGTGCCCCTACTTTCCGCGAGTTATTTGACCGGACTCATAAGCGGAAGGGGACGGATGACTATGTATCGAGAGTGCCCGCACGATTGCTGTAAGTCAAGCTTTAAATATGAATTCAATTATGATATTAAAGTAATTGTTTTCAATAATTTAATTTTAAATTATTTTACAGGAGACGTACGACAGGACGATGGCGGAGCGCTACACAAAGGGCACTCCCCAGCCAGATTTGGATGCAGACGCTTGGGTCGAGGCAGCGGGAGTGCCGAGGAAGGGTCGAGTGTACGGCTTTGGGGACAGCCTGGATACTCATCGAGTGTTGTCCTCATATGCCAGTTCGATCGCTCCCCCGGCACACGCGAGTTCATCTTCTGTGCCTCCCGTCAGTGGTGTAGAGGACATTAGAGGCATCATTCGGGAGGAGCTACGTACAGAGCTAAAGACGTAGCGGGTAGAGCTACAGACGCAGTACAATCTTCAGATAGAGACGCAGCGGGTACAACTACAGACGCAGTTCAGTGATATGGTTCAGCAGTTCATCTCAATAATGCAGGGAGTACGCCCCACACAGCCAGCAGCTCAGGTCAGTATTAGTATTAATTTCATATACTTAGGATTGGGTCGGGCGTTCAATCGACGGATCTAAAAAACACCCAAGTATATATAAAGGGTCAAAACACATAACCCGGGGGTCCAAAATCCCAAATAGGATCGGATCGGCGTGCCGTTTTCTCCGACACGACCGGGTGGGTTAAAGTGACGTGTGGGAACTGACGGAATCCAATTTGGATCTCCGGATTGGGCCGGGCGTTCAATTGACGGATCTAAAAAACACCCAGGTATATATATAAAGGGTCAAAACACGCAACCCGGGGGTTCAAAATCCCAAATAGGGATCCAATCGTCGTGCCGTTTTCTCCGACACGACCGGGTGGGTTAAAGTGACGTGTAAAAACTAACGGAATCCAATTTGGATCCCCGGATTGGGTTGGGCATTCAAAGGACGGATCTAAAAACACGGTCAACCATATATAAATGGTTAAAACACGCAACCCGGGGGTCCAAAATCCCAAATAGAGATCCAATCGACGTGCCGTTTTCTACGACACGACCGGGTGGGTTAAAGTGACGTGTAGAAACTGACGGAATCCAATTTGGATCCCTGGATTGGGTTGGGCATTCAAAGGACGGATCTAAAAACAGACAAGTATATATAAAAGGTTAAAACACACAACCCGGGGGTTCAAAATCCCAAATAGAGAACCGATCGACGTGTCGTTTTCTCCGACACGACCGGGTGGGTTAAAGTGACGTGTAGAAACTGACGGAATCCAATTTGGATCTCCGGATTGGGTCGGGCATTAAATTGAGCAATCTAAAAAACACCCAAGTATAAATATAAAGGGTCAAAACATGCAACCAGGTGGTCCAAAATCCCAAATAGGGATCCAATCGACGTGTCGTTTTCTCCGACACGACCGGGTGGGTTAAAGTGACGTGTAGAAACTGACGGAATCCAATTTGGATCCCCGGATTGGGTTGGGCATTCAAAAGACGGATCTAAAAACACGGTCAACCATATATAAATGTTTAAAACACGCAACCCGGTGGTCCAAAATCCCAAATAGGGATCCAATCGACGTGTCGTTTTCTCCGACACGACGGGTGGGTTAAAGTGACGTGTAGAAACTGACAGAATCCAATTTGGATCCCCAGATTGGGTTGGGCATTCGAAGGACGGATCTAAAAACAGACAAGTATATTCAAAAGGTTAAAACACACAACCGGGGGTACAAAATCCCAATAGAGATCCGATCGACGTGCCGTTTTCTCCGACACGACCGGGGGGGTTAAAGTGACATGTAGAAACTGACGGAATCCAATTTGGATCCCCGGATTGGGTTGGGCATTCAAAAGACGGATCTAAAAACACGGTCAACCATATATAAATGGTTAAAACATGCAACCCGGGGGTCCAAAATCCCAAATAGGGGTCTAATCGACGTGCCGTTTTCTCCGACAGGACCGGGTGGGTTAAACTGACGTGTAAAAACTGACGGAATCCAATTTGGATCCCCGGATTGGGTTGGGCATTTAAAGGACGGATCTAAAAACACGGTCAACCATATATAAATGGTTAAAACACGCAATCCGGGGGTCCAAAATCCTAAATAGGGATCGGATCGGCGTGCCGTTTTCTCCGACACGACCGGGTAGGTTAAAGTGACGTGTGGGAACTGACGGAATCCAATTTGGATCTCCGGATTGAGTCGGGCGTTCAATTGACGGATCTAAAAAACACCCAAGTATATATAAAAAGGGTCAAAACACACAACCGGGAGTCCAAAATCCCAAATAGGGATCGGATCGGCGTGCCGTTTTCTCTGACATGACCGGGTGGGTTAAAGTGACGTGTGGGAACTGACGGAATCCAATTTGGATCTCCGGATTGGGTTGGGCATTGAAATGACGGATCTAAAAACACAGTCAACCATATATAAATGGTCAAAACACACAACCCGATGGTCTAAAATCGCAAATAGGGATCCGATCGACGTGTCATTTTCTCCGACAAGACCGGGTCGGTTAAAGTGACGTGTAGAAACTAACGGAATCTAATTTGGATCTCCGGATTGGGTTGGGCATTCAAAGGACGGATCTAAAAACACGGTCAAACAGATATAAATGGTTAAAACAAGCAACCCGAGGGTCCAAAATCCCAAATAGGGATCCGATCGACGTGCCGTTTTCTCCGACACGACCGGGTGGGTTAAAGTGACGTGTAGAAACTGACGGAATCCAATTTGGATCCCCGGATTGGGTTGGACATTCAAAGGACGGATCTAAAAACACGGTCAACCATATATAAATGGTTAAAACACGCAACCCGGTGGTTCAAAATCCCAAATAGGGATCCAATCGACGTGCCGTTTTCTCCGACACGACCGGGTGGGTTAAAGTGACGTGTAGAAACTGACAGAATCCAATTTGGATCCCCGGATTGGGTTGGGCATTCAAAGCACGGATCTAAAAACAGACAAGTATATATAAAAGGTTAAAACACACAACCCGGGGGTCCAAAATCCCAAATAGAGATCCGATCGACGTGCCGTTTTCTCCAACACGACCGGGTGGGTTAAAGTGACGTGTAGAAACTGACGGAATCCAATTTGGATCGCCGGATTGGGTTGGGCATTCAAAAGACGGATCTAAAAACACGGTCAAACATATATAAATGGTTAAAACATGCAACCCGGGGGTCCAAAATCCCAAATATGGATCCAATTGACGTGCCGTTTTTCCGACACGACCGGGTGGGTTAAAGTGACGTGTAGAAACTGACGGAATCCAATTTGGATCCCCGGATTGGGTTGGGCATTCAAAGGACGGATCTAAAAACACGGTCAAACAGATATAAATGGTTAAAACACGCAACCCGGGGGTCCAAAATCTCAAATAGGGATACGATCGACGTGCCGTTTTCTCCGACACGAACAGGTGGGTTAATGTGACGTGTAGAAACTGACGGAATCCAATTTGGATCCCCGGATTGGGTTGGACATTCAAAGGACGGATCTAAAAACACGGTCAACCATATATAAATGGTTAAAACACGCATCCCGGTGGTCCAAAATCCCAAATAGGGATCCAATCGACGTGTCGTTTTCTCCGACACGACCGGGTGGGTTAAAGTGACGTGTAGAAACTGACAGAATCCAATTTGGATCCCCAGATTGGGTTGGGCATTCGAAGGACGGATCTAAAAACAGACAAGTATATTCAAAAGGTTAAAACACACAACCCGGGGGTACAAAATCCCAAATAGAGATCCGATCGACGTGCCGTTTTCTCCGACACGACCGGGTGGGTTAAAGTGACATGTAGAAACTGACGGAATCCAATTTGGATCCCCGGATTGGGTTGGGCATTCAAAAGACGGATCTAAAAACACGGTCAACCATATATAAATGGTTAAAACATGCAACCCGGGGGTCCAAAATCCCAAATATGGATCCAATTGACGTGCCGTTTTTCCGACACGACCGGGTGGGTTAAAGTGACGTGTAGAAACTGACGGAATCCAATTTGGATCCCCGGATTGGGTTGGGCATTCAAAGGACGGATCTAAAAACACGGTCAAACAGATATAAATGGTTAAAACACGCAACCCGGGGTTCCAAAATCCCAAATAGGGATACGATCGACGTGCCATTTTCTCCGACACGACCGGGTGGGTTAAAGTGACGTGTAGAAACTGACGGAATCCAATTTGGATCCCCGGATTGGGTTGGACATTCAAAGGACGGATCTAAAAACACGGTCAACCATATATAAATGGTTAAAACACGCAACCCGGTGGTCCAAAATCCCAAATAGGGATCCAATCGACGTGCCGTTTTCTCCGACACGACCGGGTGGGTTAAAGTGACGTGTAGAAACTGACAGAATCCAATTTGGATCCCCGGATTGGGTTGGGCATTCAAAGGACGGATCTAAAAACAGACAATTATATATAAAAGGTTAAAACACACAACCTGGGGGTCCAAAATCCCAAATAGAGATCCGATCGACGTGCCGTTTTCTCCGACACGACCGGGTGGGTTAAAATGACGTGTAGAAACTGACGAAATCCAATTTGGATCCCCGGATTGGGTTGGGCATTCAAAGGACGGATCTAAAAACACGGTCAACCATATATAAATGGTTAAAACATGCAACCCGGGGGTCCAAAATCCCAAATAGGGATCCAATCGACGTGCCGTTTTTTCGACACGACCGGGTGGGTTAAAGTGACGTGTAGAAACTGACGGAATCCAATTTGGATCCCCGGATTGGGTTTGGCATTTAAAGGACGGATCTAAAAACACGGTCAACAATATATAAATGGTTAAAACACGCAACCCGGGGGTTCAAAATCCCAAATAGGGATCGGATCGGCGTGCCGTTTTCTCCAACACGACCGGGTGGGTTAAAGTGACGTGTGGGAACTGACGGAATCCAATTTGGATCTCCGGATTAAGTCGGGCGTTCAATTGACGGATCTAAAAAACACCCAAGTATATATATAAAGGGTCAAAACACACAACCCGGGGGTCCAAAATCCCAAATAGGGATCGGATCGACGTGCCGTTTTCTCCGACATGACCGGGTGGGTTAAAGTGACGTGTGGAAACTGACGGAATCCAATTTGGATCTCCGGATTGGGTTGGGCATTGAAATGACGGATCTAAAAACACGGTCAACCATATATAAATGGTCAAAACACACAACCCGGGGGTCCAAAATCCAAATAGGGATCCGATCGACGTGTCGTTTTCTCCGACACGACGGGAGGGTTAAAGTGACGTGTAGAAACTAACGGAATCTAATTTGGATCTCCGGATTGGGTTGGGCATTCAAAGGACGGATCTAAAAACACGGTCAAACAGATATAAATGGTTAAAACACGCAACCCGGGGGTCCAAAATCCCAAATAGGGATCCGATCGATGTGCCGTTTTCTCCGACACGACCGGGTGGGTTAAAGTGACGTGTAGAAACTGACGGAATCCAATTTGGATCCCCGGATTGGGTTGGACATTCAAAGGACGGATCTAAAAACACGGTCAACCATATATAAATGGTTAAAACACGCAACCCGGTGGTCCAAAATCCCAAATAGGGATCCAATCGACGTGTCGTTTTCTCCGACACGACCGGGAGGGTTAAAGTGACGTGTAGAAACTAACGGAATCTAATTTGGATCTCCGGATTGGGTTGGGCATTCAAAGGACGGATCTAAAAACACGGTCAAACAGATATAAATGGTTAAAACACGCAACCCGGGGGTCCAAAATCCAAATAGGGATCCGATCGACGTGCCGTTTTCTCCGACACGACCGGGTGGGTTAAAGTGACGTGTAGAAACTGACGGAATCCAATTTGGATCCCCGGATTGGGTTGGACATTCAAAGGACGGATCTAAAAACACGGTCAACCATATATAAATGGTTAAAACACGCAACCGGTGGTCCAAAATCCCAAATAGGGATCCATCGACGTGCCGTTTTCTCCGACACGACCGGGTGGGTTAAAGTAATGTGTAGAAACTGACAGAATCTAATTTGGATCTCCGGATTGGGTTGGACATTCAAAGGACGGATCTAAAAACACGGTCAACCATATATAAATGGTTAAAACACGTAACCCGGGGGTCCAAAATCCCAAATAGGGATCCAATCGACGTGCCGTTTTCTCCGACACGACCGGGTGGGTTAAAGTGACGTGTACAAACTGACAGAATCCAATTTGGATCTCCGGATTGGGTTGGGCATTCAAAAAACGGATGTAAAAACGGGCAAGTATATATAAAAGGTTAAAACACACAACCCGGGGGTCCAAAATCCCAAATAGGGATCCGATCGACGTGCCGTTTTCTCCGACACGACCGGGTGGGTTAAAGTGACGTGTGGGAATTGACGGAATCTAATTTGGATCTCCGGATTGGGTTGGGCATTCAAAGGACGGATCTAAAAACACCCAAGAAAATGATGGATCTAAAAATAGTATTGTATTAAGCTTGAGAAATAATCACATGTTTTAAATTTCATTTTTGAAAATATTTTATGTCTTTTATTTATTATTAATGTTTCTCATTTTAATTTGTTTTAATATAGGATCCAGCTCCACACGATGACGAGGCAGGGACAGTAGACGATCCAGCAGATCTATGTTGATTTTTGTATTCATTATTCTATATGATTTTATATTTATTGTATTTTATGATTTTATGTTGATTGTTAGTATTTGTTAAATTTATGAATATTGTAGCAGGTTTGACATTGTAGCAATGTTGACAAATCATTTTTATTTGTCTATTGTAGCAGGTTTGACATTGTGGCAATGTTGACTAATCATTTTTATTTGTCTATTTAAAAAAAATGTGTATTTTCCGACTGATTTTCCGACGGATAAGTATCCGTCGGAACTTATAAATTACCGACGGAAAAATACCGTCGGTAATACCGTCGAAAAATACTGACGGATTTGCCGACGGATAATAATCCGTCAGAACTTATAAATTACCGACGGCAAAACACCGTCGGCAATTCCGTCGGAAAATACTGACGGCTTTACCGACGTATTATATCTGTCGGAGGTTTCGACCGAATTCCGACGGAATTGTCATCCGTCGGAAATTTTTGACCAATTATTTCCTACGGAAAGTTTCCGACGAGCTTTGGACGGAAAGCGGTCGAAAGGAGTCTTTTCCGACGGATTTCCGACGAATTCAGTCCGTCGGAAATAGCGCATTTTCTTGTAGTGTGTTTATTTTTATTTATAATCCACTTTGACTCATAAAATAATGGGTTCTCCGACTTATTCCTTAATTACGCTAATAAGTCGCATAATTTCTTAAACTTGATCTAAATGATTTTTCTGTGCCCACATTTAATGATGGGTCATTAGAGAATATTATTTAAAGTATAATTATTATTTTACGGAATTTTTTATGGGTTTATACGCATGTGATAATAATGCGTACTTTTTTAACTGGTTGAATTTATTAATTGATAAAATTTTGATTTATCCATAATTTTTAATTAATAGATTTCCGGAGTACTACAGTATCTCTTGCCTATAAAAGGCACAGGTAACCCTCATGCAGAGGTACGTGACCTTTCCCCCACACACTCATACATGCGCGAACATACACTAGAGAACCTTCCATTTTTGTCTCCTTTGCAGTCTGATCTGACTTAGACATCGGAGGGTTCTCTTTGGTTCTTCAACCGGGCCCTCCTGATCCTCTCTGGGTTTTGCAGGCCTTCGTCCGCGTCGGCGATAGTCCCTTCCCTCTATCCTAAGTGGAGGCCCGTTCGGCCCAAGACCGAACAGGAAACAACGTCCACATTTTTGGCGCCGTCTGTGGGAACGAACAAGAGATCATGCGCCCTACCCGAGCGTCTCATATTCATGAGACCCGCACACCATTATCTTCACTAGGGGCCTGTGTAGAGGTATTCTTTAGTTCCACATTGAAAGATAGTAAGGACAAATATGTGTTTATCAGCAAAAGCCTCACCTCTTCTCTAAGAGAGTCATTTTAAAGGACAAAATTCTAAACATGGTGACAATACCTCTTGGAAGGTACACTTAAATCACGTCTCTTTATTGATAATAAGTGTGTACTTATCAGCAAGAGCATCACCTCTTCTCCTAAGAGGACCCTTTTAAAAGATAAAATCTCAAATATGGAAACAATATCTTTTGAGAGACACACTTAAATCACATCTCTTCAATATACATTGTATCATGTAAAGCAGTTCCTTTCTCCAATCTCCAGAGATATCTAGCCATGTGAACATAACTTCCGGCTTAAGGTCAATTCATAAGCCAACTATTCCTAGTTAATTTTGTGCTTCTTACTGTATGAAGCCTGACCACTTCACCACTATAGATCGTTCTCCAGTGCCTGGCGTGTATAGATGTGCCCTATATATCGGCATCAAGTTAACGCAAGTAGAAGTTTCTCTAGAAAGATGTGTCATAACGCACAGGATACAAACTATTCCTGTTAGACATGTGTTGTTATTTTGATGCTTTAAGAATACGTGGAACATGGTTTTTTGGTATCGATCGAACGGGCTGGCCCAATTAGTCTGGCTTTGATGAGTAGTTATAATCAGTGGCATTAAGACAACACATATTATACGATGAAAGTTTTACCCTTTCTTAGCGTACTAGATAGAGTACATGACATGAAATGTTCCCGTTAAAAAAAGAAAGATAGAGTACATGAAATACGTAACAACGGAGGCTAGCATGTGGCCATTATTAATGCAGCAAAGACGACTCCAACATACGCAACAAGGACAACGCTGTTGATCCCTTGATAATAGAGCTTACGAGAGAAGCATCACAACGAAAGAAAAACCTATAGAACTCCACACATGCATGAAGACCCAAACAGTACTGAGAGGATGCAGGAACACGCAGACGTACGTCTACGGGAGTTTAAAACATTTAAGGGCACTGGAATCCCTTGGGGACGCCCTTCCCGCAGTAGTTAAGGAGCAGGCTGAGAGAGAGGGGGATGTCGAGGTGGATGCCCAGGATGCCGGCCTTGATGGCGGTGCACAGGCACACGGCGGCCTCCACGTCGACCAGGCCCTGCAGCAGAGGGCAGCAGGGCGTCTTCGGCGGCTTGCCGATGCCCACTTTGATGAGGCCGCTCAGGACGTTTGCGCAAACGCCCAGCTTGAGCGTGTCCACTGGGCACTTGCCTGTGGAGGAAGGCGTGCTGGGGGTGGGGATAGGCCTGGGCTGGTGTGGGCATGTGTTGCAGCCGCTGGCGAGGGCGAAGAAGAGGAGATGGAGGCAGAGGACAAGTGCTGCAGACGCTGGGGTTTCGGAAGCCATGATTGATGATATAATTAGCGTGGGAACGTCAGGCGATCTACACGCACCTTCTTAGATTTCCACTGCTACGTACTTCTACTTGCTATGGTGTTTGTGATGAAGATTGCTGGCAATGGCAGGGAGGCCTGCATATTTATAGGCTGCATCACCAATAATAGACTCCATCGGCCACTTAATTACCAATAAACGATAAAAACTCCATGGCTAGCTCCTCACCTACCCACCCCCGGTTACTTGCTCCAGAATTGTCGTCTTTGGACCGGCCGGCTTCAAGGTTAGTTTAATTTGGTGTAAAATATCATAATGCGCGTGTTTATATATATATATATAGAGAGAGAGAGAGAGAGAGAGAAATGATATGGATATTCCTGTCTTTCGTCAATTGTTCAAAAATATTCTTAATATTTTAGATGCTACAATTATGAATTTGTCCTCAACTTAAAACTTCATAAAGACATAATGAGATCACTTAGTTGTGGAAGAATTCTCGAACGAATTTCATTACTTTTTTGTACTACATTTGATGAAATAAAAAATTGGCGTGCAAGTATTTGTATGCATCAGAGATATATGAGATAATTTTATTTAATTTATAGTTTATTAACATCAAATTAATCAAAATGACCCTTAATTGGTACTGCACTCTTTGCCTCACCCGGCATGCAGCTATGGTTGTTCTTTCTGCGGTGTTAAAATAGACGGCAATTAAGAAATCAAGAACGAGCATGATGGCGATGGAAACATATGAAAAATGAAAGGGGACAAACTTTGTTGTCAATTCTCGTCATAAACTCGTCATCCTTTCCGATTTCGTAAGATTCTGGCTTGTTTGATTAACGTTAACGTAGGGAGCCATGACTAATATTTGTTTATATCAAAGCCTGCTGGAACCATCTTGTTCGTCTGTACGCGACCCAAACGTGATATCTAAGATCAAATTGTTAACAAAATATCTCTCTCTATACATATAAAAAAATTAAAATAAATTTAAAAATATCGGTAATAAATGGGGATTTTGTCATCATCCACTAACTACCAACGTAGGTACTAATGTGGTTAGTTCCGTCGACCTAAATAATGAGATGAAGAGTCCAACGTCCGATCTAAAATTTCAACTGGTCGAGGTCTGTGAGACTTTAATTGGTTGAGATGAAGAGTGACCGAGATGGTTAGACTGACCTAAAGTTTTAGCTAGTTGATGTCTAGCTGACTTGAGGCTTCAACTAGGTGACCTAGAGGATGTCAAGATGAGATCGATTTGTTTGACGTGAGCCTCAATTGGCCAAGGTGGAGAGTTCTCGAGATGGTTTGTCCGACTTGGAGTTTCAGGTGGCCAAGGTTTGGCCAATCTGAAAAGATAGTCAACTTTAGGGAAGTGAAGTTAGGCCAACTTAATTCTAACTTGTCTGAGGAGAGAGAGAGAGAGAGAAATAGGATCAAAATAGTGGACTAGATTTGCGTGTGCCACATGTTCTCCACCTTACATGTAACTCTTGGGTTTCTTTTGAAAGTAGCTAGAGACTGAAGAAAAACATGGTATCTAATATGTGATTGATCTTGTCTTTTCTCATAAGGAGGGCCTTGGTCGAATCTACTAATTAAAGATGATGGAGTCAGCTGCCCAAAGACATATCAGGTAGTAATGAAGGCAGAGGTGGAGAGTAGATGCTCTACTCCGTCCAATATTGTATTGCTAGTATATATACGGTGAGGTCATGCTGATGTCTCGAAAGAAAACTTATCCGGTAGAGGTTATGTCCCTTTTCCTTATTCTTTTAAAGAAATGTTTAGTGCAAGAGTACTCTTGCAATTCACTTGCAAGTTGGGTTCATAAAAAATTTGAGTTGGGCTCAAAAATAGTTGAATTAGACTCATAAAAACTTGATAGCACTATGTGCCATGGTTCATTGGTCCATCCTAGGCGAACCAATGAAAGCTCTCCCTTGCAATAAGTGAAATGCAAGAGTGTCTTACATTAAGTATTTCTCATTCTTTTAGTCCTTGTTCATTACTATTATGAGAACATAGGTATGTACAACTTAATGGGATGCATATATGCGTCTTGTCATGCTGCGTTTAAGAGCTGTCAAGTTTTGATCTTGGAGTTCACGAACACTAATCTCTGAGCCCACAAAATCACACGGAACGGAATTTTCTCGTTATCAAAAAAAAAAAACTTGTGAGGGTGGGTTTCGATACAAGTATGGGAAGAAAGCAAGATTTAAGAGAGGCCTGTGGATAATATTGAGGTAATTGGGATTTTTTTTATAGATCAGCGAGAAAAAGGATGACACACATATGTTCATTAGTCCAAAGTAAAGAGAACAGATAACTCGTGTGTGGTGGTAGAGATCTCGTGTGTTAGCTTTAGTGAATTTTACCATCTCCTTCTAGTGGGTTATTTCGATGCATGGTCTTTGACGGCATGTAACTCTTGAATCCCCAATTTTGATGGATTTTTTAATTTTTTGGTGGAGTAGGCAAAAATATTTCCTAGCAGTTGACACTCAGCTGGCATGGGTCGGTCGATGTTTAACCTAGGCCTCCCCCACCGCTACACTAAATTTTAAGTTTTTAAATGAAAATAACCGTATACCACCCTAAACCCATATTGTGTTTAATTTGTGTCCTATTATTTGCTAGTAAGAATAGCACTACAAAGAAATTCAACTTTTTTTTTTGTACAAAATGTCTAAAAACGGGAAAAATTAAACAAAAACTCTCCTTGAACTGTCAAATGGAACTACGTTTTTATGGTGGGAGGTACTGAGCAGCAACACCCTCCCCCCCGGCTACGTACAATGGGGGAAAGAAACCGGAACCAATGTTGGGAAGTAGCCTACTGACTCCAAATTTGGACCAACTGTTCTACGACTTTAGTGAATCCCACAATCTGCTGGTCAATCCGGCCCATTGGGCCTTCTATCTAACTGCAACAACCGCGTGGTTTTGAAGAGCGCTGAAGACTTTGGCAGATGCATCGCTTCTAAAGCGAAAAGTGTATTTAGATGATCGATCCTATTATCTGTACGAAAAGAACCCGAATTTCCATTGACGGAAACCTTTGATGAGCTGGGACAAGGTTTGGTATAGATCGTTGTCACCAGCTTTCATACTATGCCCAAATGAAAACTTTGAAGTATTCAGTATAAAGGCCCATTATATTGATGATGGATGGGGTAGTCTTGCACTCATGCATGCTTTTGCAATATGGTTATCTTTGTGATTGTATTACATAATTGGTTTATTTTTTGATTAAAATGTTGAAGATGTTGAGACGTTAGAAATATTTTTTTACTGCGAAATAAGTTGATTGCATTTATCTGATGGTAAGTGAATCTCTTTAGAAAAACACTTCCGACATGTTAGTCATATATATGCACTGCGTGTGCCGGACCGGCACTGCCATTATATAGCATGTATATTGCTGCATATTGTGCAGCCGCACTCTGTTCAACGACAATGTACGTAATGGCCTAAAAATAGGTGCCGGGTGTAAATGAGTAGGAGTTGGAAATAATAGTTTCTGAATTCAACTCTGATAAAAATTATCGGAAATAATTAGATATAGAAATAGTTTTCTTAACCAAATCCATTTCTTCAAATTATCAGATAATCGGATTCAAAAATCGGATAATGTTGAATATGAAAAAATTCGGTTCGAAATCAGATAATTGCATATTCGGATAATATATAATATATAGTATGTAATATATATGATATACAAATTATATAATATATATCATATATACTATCAGATTCGGAAATCAAATAGTTTCGGTATGCGATTTCTATAGTTTATCGAAAATTTCTGAATTCGATTTCGATAAATTATCAGTAATTAAACATGTTTTCAAATCTTTAAATTTTTATCGAAATTGGATTGAATGATTAGATAATTAGATATTTTTCGCAACCCTATCTAGCTAGGAAGGTCTTTCTCATCTATTTAATTGGAGGAGTATTTTTTAATAATAATTTCACATTAAAAATGGATAAATATATTTTATATTTATAATATATAGTGATGTCCTCTCTGCCCACCACTTTAATATTTTGAGTTAGATGTGCTTGAGCAACATTTACAGCTGAGTTTGCTCATGATTTCATGGGGCGCGGCGCTAGTCCCCCAACTTCAGATTGTCTTTTATCCCTAATCAGCTGGCTTATAGAAAATTAACACACGGGTATACTTTTACTCAATTATCTCACAATACAATTTATTTTTAATTATTTTCTGAATCTAGTTGTGCGTATATAGACATCGATCGACGTGGTGACTGATCAATCCCGAACTCCGGCCAGGAACAACAATAATAACCTTGCCTCTCATGCAAATCCACAGCATGTGAGGACAAACGTAATCCAACCAACACCTACTTGAAGCATGAATGTAGTACATTAGGGAAACCGTTTTATAACACCATTTAGTAACATACTAAAGTGATATTACTATTCAAAATATATCACATCAATAATTGTTAAAAAAAAAGTCAAAAACACTTTATAAATAAAAAGATTGTGATATATTTTTATTAGTGTGTGTTAAAACGTGTGTTACGAAATGTTGTTATTAAACTATTTTCCTTTAACTAATTAGGCCACACTTCTCATCATCATCCTGCGACAAGGAGATCACAACATCGATCAAAGCACCACAAGGATAGCGGAAGAACAATGGAGCGAGGCTGGCCATTATTAATCGGCTTTTACATGCCTCTCTAGCCTTACAAATATGAATCCTACTAAACAACTTACGATGAAATGCCGCCAGAAGCCTATATAGGAGATACCAAACAGTTTGATCACTGTTTAACAACTGCTTGCAGGAGACAACTAATTGGTGCACTGGAACCCTTTGGGCGCGCTCTTCCCGCAGTAGTTGAACAGTTTAACGAAGGAGACGGGGATGTCGATCGGAATGTTGAGGAACCTGAACTTGATGACCGTGCACAGGCACACGGCGCCCTCGACGTCCAACACGCCGGGGAGCAGGGGGCAGCAAGTCAGCTTGAGCGGCTTTAATATTCCCCCGCCGATGCCGATCAACCCCCCCAGCAGGTCGGCGCAGAAGGCGAACTTGTGCCCTTGTTTGGCGCAGCTGTCGTCGGAAGGGGGCGGGATGGGGGTGGGGGGGTTTGGCGTCGGAGGCCTCGGCGTGGGAGGTTTGTGCGGGCAGACTGGGCAACCGCTGACGAGGGAGAATAACACGAGGCTGAGGAAGAGGCGCAGGGCCGGCGAGGCTGCTGTGTTGGAAGCCATGATATACACACGAGGCCGGTGATCTCCCCTTCTCCCTTGCTGCTAGCTACTACCACTGTTGTTCTGGTGATGGTGGGGAGGAGCCTGCATATATATATATATATATATATATATATAAATAAACTACTTTGCCAGGGGATTCGGCGAGGCTGGGGCTTCCCATTGATCTCCCTTCGTCGGTTGGTTTGGAGGAAGTTTCCCAGTAAGACTATCTCCACTTGGCAACGTTAAGCTTCCGCGTCAGTCTCCAATGTTTGCCGCTTATCTAGGGCTTTTAGGTATTAGGTATTTCCTTCTCTTTACCGGGATTCCCTCTGTTAAGCCAACAGGGTCAACCAATGGATTTTTATTTAGTGAAGTCACTTTAATAATTAATATGTATTCATAAATTTATTTTAAAAATTCAGTGAAATTATTCTCTTTAAAAAATTCTAATCAAAATTAATATAATATATAAAAAAGTTCGTTCGATCTTTTCAAAAAATTTTAAAGATTCAATGAAGTCACAATACTCCACTAAACGATATGCCTATGGGTTCAACATGAAGAGGATCCTAGAATTTTCTTCGGAACTTCGTTGCACCCGGTAAACAGCAATAAGTGAGGTGGATATAATGTGATTTGGGTTCGTATGCACGCAATTCTTGATTTGGGATGGTAACGTAGTGTTAAAGAGGAATCAAAATTCGATCGGATAGCCTTTTCAATAATTATTTAAGTACAAAACAATTTGATAAATACACCATGCTCATGTGGTGGTTTTTTTTTTGGTAGATGGGTGGAGCACAAAAAGGCTCCGAGAACAAAAGACCCTAAACAGAACCCAAGGTTCTCCACCTCTGCCCCCCTAACCCGGCCACAAGGGCAAAAATAAACAGAGCATTAAGGTGGTTTCTCTTGTGAGAAATAGGCCCTCGATTGTTCCTCCTTGCAGATGCAGGGCAACTCTTCTGGTAGTGCCTCCGTCCAGGTTATGTCAAATTTAGCAATTCTCGCTTGTTTCGCCAGCCAATCCGCAGCCTTGTTTGCTCCTCTTTCAATCAGCTTTACTGCATTTAGTTCCCAAGTATTCAGTTTTAAACTTATTTCTAATGCAATGTCTCTAATCTCCCAAGGTGCTTTTCCTGGTTCCATAATCGCTTTAATCACTTATGCATTGTCTCCTTCAATAATTAGCCCTTCAAAGTTGTGATCTCTAAACTTACCTGCGCAATCTACTAGAAGTTTTGCAGCTGAGATCTCTGCTTTGAGGATAGTAGACTGTTTTAGGTAGGATGCTCCAGCAAACAGAGCTTCTCCTTTGTCATTTCTAATTATAAACCCATGCTCATGTGGTGGTGCACATCAGTTTGGTAGAGTTTGAGTAAAGAACATGTAGTATCTTAAGTTTCTTTAACAACATTTGTCGTTATCCCACATCATGATCTAAAAGGATAAGAGATTTAGTCCGTGGGTGTTTGCGTAAATTCCCCTTAGGTGCTGGTAAGCTAATGATCGACCCTTTCTATTATATAGAGAAAATAGTAGAATTGCCAACGTTAGCTCTCCGCTATCCGACCAAGCACTACAATAAAAATAAAATTTATCAACTAATTTATGTCAGCAACTATAAACAACTGTTGATATATAAGGTACATGTCAACGACAACAGGAGTCCGTTGACATATGAACAACATATGTCAACATATGCTAAACGTATGTCAACGGCAACAAACGGTTGTAGCCGTTGACATAAAATTAACATATATCAACAACTACAAAGAGTTGTTGACGTACGCGTAATATATGTCAACGGCTTCATATAGCTGTTGACATAAGTAAAACATATGTCAACATATATCAACAGCAACAAACGGTTGTAGCCGTTGACATAAAATTAACATATATGTCAACAACTACAAAGAGCTGTTGACATAAACAAAACATATGTCAAGAGCTTCATATAACTGTTGACATAAGCAAAACATATGTCAACGGCTTTTAGAATCCGTTGACATAAACTTAGCATATGTCAACGGCTATTGAGAGCCGTTGACATAAGCTACATATGTCAACGAATCCCAATAGCCATTGACAAATGTTGATGAAAAAAATGGCGAGACTTTTCCCACCAACTTCGTAATATTTGTCAACGGCTCCGAATAGTTGTTGACATATATCTCATTTGTCAGCAGCTATATAAAACGTTGACATATACTTTAAAAAAAATTCTAAAACACCCCCGCCCCCTCCTTTATCTATCCCACCCCGCTGCCTCCTTGTTCTCTCCCTCCCCGCCCCCTCGAGGCCAAGCAAGGGGGGAAGGTAGACGCCGCCAAGCCATTCCTCAACACTTGGGCATCAGACATATTCCGCTACGCCGGCGCCGTCAATCAGGACCCCACGCAGCTCGCCCTCATCGCCGCCAACGTCACCCTCAGGGCCGTTCAGGCCGTCTACTCCTACGTCGCCGCCCTCTACCGCGCCATCGCCAACTGGACGGCAAACAAGAGGACCGCGGTGGCCCTACAGTACTGCATGGAGTCCCTAGACAATGCCGCCGACCTGACACGGCAGGCGGCAGGGGAGCTGGACATGCTGCCATGAGCAGAGGGGAAGGAAGTGGCGTGGTGGGTAAGCAACGCCCAGACGTGGATGAGCATCGCGCTGACGTACGAGGACACCTGCACTGACGGGTTCGAGGCTATGGTGCTGGCTAGAGGTGTCGAAGGCCTGCGCTAACGAGAGGCTAAAGTGGATCGCCATGGCAACCGTCATGGAGCATGCAAAAGAGGTGGTGTTCTCCGGCCGGTACGAGGAGTTCGCGCTTAGGATGCATAGTGCGAGGAGAAGGTGCAGGGCCCACGATGACGTCCGCGAGAAAGTAATCGTGAAGACGGTGGTGTTCAATGCCACGGACAACAGTCTACGATGGTGGGGGGGTAGCGCCGGGACCCGAGGTGGGGTGGGGGGGGGGGGGGGGGGAGGGCGGAGGTGAGGGGGGGGGGGGTTGTAGGGCGGAGGTGGCGATGGAGATTTAAAATAATAATAATAATTTATCAGCGACTGTAGATATCCGCTAACATACTTATGATATGTCAACAAATAATGGCCGCTGACATATGTCCCTGTCGTTCGTTGAGATATCCTATATATGTAAGCGGCTGTAAATCGCTGACATATGTCTCATATGTCAACGACTGTGTGTAGTCATTAACAAAGATTAGTCGGCCGCTAATTTGTCAATGATTTTGTCAACAACTTGTAAGCCGCTGACATATATTTTTGTCAACGATTTTACTTCTTTTGTTAACGGTCTTAAGTCATTGACATTTGTGTTGTTTCTTACAGTAAAAAAAATGAATCAGAGCTTTTTGAACATATTTGACGAATCTATTTCGTTTCCAATGAAGCGAATCCCCGTTCAAGTAGGTGATTCTACCAAAGTCCAAGTCTAGCTGTTGTTTAGCTTTGGTGTATTAATTGGATTGGGCTAGCGCTGTTCTACATTAAGCGCCATTGGAGAACCCGTTCTACAGGGCCAACATGATGCTTGAACAAGTTCCTACAGAGTAGGCAGTTACGATATAAAGCAATCTTGAGATTTCCAGCATCGATTCATGTGATGCCATACATAAGCCCCACCGTAAAAGGGAAAAATACCAACATATGAATACATGTGAAAACAACTTCTTTTATGACCAAACACCGAACGCCAGCCACGACGACATGCAAGAGCTAACAAGAGCAACGTTAAAAGAAGAAAAGATTGTGCTCACAAGCTTTCCACGTAGATTAAGCAACACTCACCATCCTCACCAAGGGCAAACAATTCTGCTAAGGAGAGAGCACACGTAGGAGACGTGGCTCATCATGGGCACTGGAAGCCCTTGGGCACCTTCTTGCCGCAGTAGTTAACAAGAAGTGTGAGCGAGACGGGGAGGTTCAGCTTGATGCCCAGGACGTTGGCCTTGATGGCGGTGCAGAGACACACCGCAGCCTCGAGGTCGACGAGACCGTTGATAAGGCCACAGCAGGGCTCCTTGGGCGGCTTCCCCACCTTGGCCTTGATCAAGCCTTGCAACAGGTTGGCGCAGACGCCGAGCTTGAGGGTGTTGATGGGGCACTTGCCCGGGAAAGATGGGGTGGGGGTCGGCTTGGGGGGCTTGGGCGTCGGGCTGGGGCAGCCGGTGTTGCAGCCGCTGACGACGGCGAAGAAGAGGAGGTTTAGGGAGAGGAAGAGGGCGGCGGACGCCGGGACCTTGGAGGCCATTGCTAGAGAGCTACTGGGGCAACAGAACAGAGAAGTGATCACTAACAAGGGCGCTTTTGGTGAAGGGAGCGGCCTTCACAGGATGGGCATTTATAGTGTCCTCGTTGGAGCAAATTGGTGTCCGAGAAGAATACCTGGTTTGATGTTAGTGCTGGGCCATGTGGGGAGTGAAGGTGGTGCAGTAGCTGGCAGCAAGAGGGTTGGGGGCCCGGGGAGAGGGGAAGCGTGGAGGTTTTGGAGGCTTGTGCTTGTGCGGTGGTGAAGCTCGTAACTAGCAAGAAGTTCTCCACTCTTGCTAGCTCTCTGAAATTACAGTTGAATCGCGTTCATTGCTGCCCTAAAAGCAGTTAGTAACTTCGAGCAGTACCATATATATGGCTGTTGCAGAAGAGGAGACTTGAATGCTGCCTTCTCCCAAGAAGGCAAGGGTTTTTGGAGTTTAGAATTTCTGGGAAGGACTATAGCAGACAACGGCTTGATCGGTACTTCTAGAGCGTTTATGGTCCCAAATTTAATTAGTTTCTTATTTCAGCGGGGGGTTGGTCTCCATGTTTTCTCAGCAGGTATCTCATGGATGTATCCAGTTCACGGAAAATTCTCCTCATCGACTAATCTTGAACAACAAAATTCCACTGCCTTCTTGAATGGATGCTGGAAACAGTACTGGGTAAAGAAGATCTGCGAAAAGAACATTTCTTCAGGTTAACTACAGAGAAAATTTCTCAAAAACCTTGTCGAATGTAAACGATTCGCTTCCTGATCACTTGATTGGCGTAATCCTCATCTGCCAGATTGGCGCATCTTTTGACCAGGGGGCTTAACTGCATGCGATATATAGTGGTCTAATCAGTGTTTCTCGCTTGGACAGATCTGCGGAGAGAACCCAGATGATTAACATATGTATGCATTTTAATGAATTTATTTGGATACGAGATGATCTCCAGCCAAAGTCTGATGTCAGGTGTTGTCTGGATCCTATCTCTCACGCCTTATTATATATGTCCGAAGGACGAAAGGGCTTGCTCCACCGCGGAACTCAATAAAAGGCCACATGCATGTAAATTAATGGTAACTTGCTCCATGAATCTGCAACATGCATTTCTAGGATTCCTTGCCTTCTCGTGGGTTGGAGGTGTCCTGATTGACGATAACATACATGGAGGGCCTTGAAGGCACCCGTGAACATGCATGCATGGTCTCATATAAACTATTCAAGTCAGGTGACAATTATTGTCTGATGTTTGGTAGATGGAAGGAAAAGTTAAAATGGATGAATATATAGAGGCCTGCAGTTTAGTAGACTCTAGAAGAACAACAGTACCCTTAGCCCATGGAGATCAACAAATTAAGGATTAATCTTTATTGAACACTAGCTAATCGGTGCAATTTCACTCTTCTTTGGGAACTTCCTCTCTCTTTCATTGGATGTGTTACCTCCCTTCAAAATACGCCAAAAGAAATGGAGATACCTGGTGGAAAGTTTAAGTGCCTTTTAGGTAGTTTTCTCACTCTACAAGTTTCATCGGCCGCATATAGATTGATGAGAATATATAGATGTGCAGACATTTTAATTAGCGTGTAACAAATTATACTGTAGTATTTGATGCTCATAGTTGTAATCGCCATTAGGCTGAACTAGAGGTGCTCTTCGGCTTTAGACCTTGGAAAGCAGCATCCGCCTAAGTGCAGGTGAGAACCGGATCCCAGCAGTCCCCACTCATGTCGCATGTCCCCCCAACCTTTTCAACTATGACTTCTGAGTTGTAGTTAGTTCTAGATATAATGTTAAGCATATAAATACAACATTATTTAGTGATGTATTTATGTGTTCAATGTTGTATTGTTTTGCTAAGTGTTGTAAATACAATTCTCGTAGTAAATGCTTATATATGTGGTCAGAGTTGTATTGATTACTTCGAGGAAATGCATCGAAAAAAAGTGTTCTTCTGGGGGCATGAAAATTTTAGTGAGAATTGGTGATAGCTGAAGTCTCATCCTCACCTGCACTTTGACGATCTGGGCTTTGGACCCGCCTACTTTTACCGGCCCGAAAAGCCATGTCCGTAGTTTGCGGCCCATCCGTCCATCACAAAACACGCGATGAAAGGGTACTAACATGGGCCTACTCATTGGAATTGGAAACCCTTGCACCACAAGATGGGCCTGGAACACCCAATCTGTGTCAACCTACCAACCCACTCTGTGCTACTCTGAGCACTCTGGATTTTAGTGTAATATAAGCAATTCTCATTTAACTTTAATCTGTGTCCACACTTGTCCCCGCCGCTAGACTGGTTGGATACAGAGTTGGGTTAGGGAAGAGGGACGGGTTCGATCCTGAGGTGGAGTTAGGGTTTCACGGTGGAACCACCCACTCTGACCCGATACCTACCCGATTCCAAGCCATTAATAAAACTTGACCAGTCCACCCAGACCCGAGGCCTACACATTCCGAACCTATCAATGAAACCCTAAGCATGATTCAACCTGCCATATTCGGTGCATGTCATTTGTATGTGGATTAATTCCTGTCTTCCTGGTGTAAATTTGTGCTCGATCACTGTGGAAATG
>JACBKR010002112.1:0-37141 GCA_014218235.1 Colocasia esculenta | reverse complement strand
ATGATGAGAACCTGTATATCTAACGCAAAGTCTTGAATTGTCCCGTTTAGACAGTCTGTGAATGTTTGATCGCACTTAGGTGGTTAATTACTATATGTGTTTGCGTTGTTTGTTAAAATTTTCGGTTGCTTCTTCTCTCTTCTTTGATATATCTTTATTAATTTTGATTATTTTCTTAACCACTTACTAGTAAGTGTTTAAGAAATTTTCTTAATCAATATATATTTTGTGTTATATCGGAGAGGTGTGCGGAGATGCTGCCAGAATTTTTAGCAAATAACACAACACATATAGTAATTAATCGTGCGATCAAACATTCAAAGATGGGTTAAAAAGTGAAAATCTAAATAATATTTCCTTCCTATTTAAAATGGCAGAGATGGACGATGTGAGGAAAGGGTTGACCTTTTTTTGTTAAGCATGTTAAAGTTTTGTGGTTAACATTTAATTCGCATAGGAAAAATATCTGAAGATCGTCATGGATGTACTGTAGAGTAGTTGATCAAGTGGTGTCTATGGAATTTAAAAATGGAATTGAGAGATTCATTTAGTTTGCATTGAGAAATCCTATTGACGATGTAATTGTGAGGGTCGTATCTGATGTCCTTGGGCACTACTAGGGTGATGTCATCATGCTCGAGTTTCGTCTCACATCTGACCTCTCCATTTACCACACCTGCAGCCCCAAGTGGTTCTTCCAATGCCGCCCCGACTATGACTCCGGCTCAGTTTAGGGAGATCGTAAACGAGACCATCTCTCTTAATATCTCACATAGTCTCTCAGACCATCTCCCAGATGCTCACACAGCTGAGGTTCTTGGTGCTAGAACACCTTCTGTACAACAATCTCAGGTGAGTATTTTATTTGATTGATTTTTTTATTTCTCAACTCTAAATATCATCTTACAAAAAGCAAGAACTTGGGTTGAGGAGGGTCAAAAAACATGGTTAGGAGGGTCAAAATTAAAAATATAGGTCTGATTAATTATCAATGATTCCAACACGATCGAGAAAGTGAGAGTGACTTGTAGAAATTAACGGAGTCCAAATTAGACTCTAGATTGAGCTCGATGCTAAAATTTATATTTTCTAAAAGAACTTAGTTTAAAGTCAATAAACACGGGTTTATGAGGATCAAAATAAAAAATATATGTTCGATTCTGTGACACCCCAGAGTGTGTTGACCTGGAACAAGAGTTTGTTGACCTGGTCAATGGTTTTGAAGGGGTAAGTCAACCTATGTCGAGAGTGCGTCGACCTACTTGAAAAGTGCATTGACCTATATTCAGGTTGTGTCGACCTACTTCAGGTTTGTGTCGACCTACTGATCAGGTTTTTGTGATCTATCTAGCCTTCCAAAATAGATAAATCGAATTTACCTCGTTAATCGTGTAAATTGGACTCTAGGTTTAAGCTCGATGCTCAAATTTATATTTTCTAAAAGAACTTAGTTTAAAGTCAACAAACACGGGTTTAGGAGGGTTAAAATTAAAAATATAGGTCCGATTAATTTGTCAATGATTTCAACACGACCAGAAATGTGAGAGTGACTTGTAGAAACTGACGAAGTCCAAATTAGACTCCCGATTTGGACTGGACAATCAATTTCTCATTTTCATAACTAGTTTTGTTTAAAATCTATGAACTTGGATTTGAGGGTCCAAAATTTAAATTACAGGTCCAATCAATCTATCGATTGTTCCAACACAACTTAGGGGTGTGAAAGTAACCTGTAGGAATTGATGGAGTTCAAATTGGACTCCAGGTTTGAGCTCGATGCTCAAATTATATTTTCTAAAAGAACTTAGTTTAAAGTCAATAAACACGAGTTTAGGAGGGTCAAAATAAAAAATATAGGTCCGATTAATTTGTCAATGATTCCAACACAATCGGGAAGGTGAGAGTGACTTGTAGAAACTAACGGAGTCCAAATTGAACTCTCGATTTAGACTGGGCAATCAATTTCTCATTTTGTTAACTAGTTTTGTTTAAAATCTGTGAACTTGGGTTTGAGGGTCCAAAATTTAAAATACGGGTACAATCAGTCTATTGATTGTCCCAACACGACTTGGGGGGTGAAAGTAACCTGCAGAAACTGATGGAGTCCAAGTTGGACTCCAGGTTGAGCTCGATCATCAAATTTACATTTTTTAAAAGAACTTAGTTTAAAGTTAATAAATATGGGTTTAGGAGGGTCAAAATAAAAAATATATATATAAGTTCGATTAATTGTCAATGATTTCAACACAACCGGGAAGGTGAGAGTGACTTGCAGAAACTGACAGAATCCAAATTGGACTCTCGATTTAGACTGGGCAATCAATTTCTCATTTTCTTAACTAGTTTTGTATAAAATCTATGAACTTGGGTTTGAGGATCCAAAATTTAAAATACAGGTCCAATCAGTCTATCGATTGTTCCAACATAGTTTGGGGGGTGAATGTAACCCATAGAAACTAATGGAGTCCAAATTAGACTCCAGGTTTGAGCTTGATGCTCAAATTATATTTTCTAAAAGAACTTAGTTTAAAGTCAATAAACACGGGTTTAGGAGGGTCAAAATTAAAAATATAGGTCCGATTAATTTGTCAATGATTCCAACATGACCGACAAGATGAGAATGACTTGTAGAAACTGACGGAGTCCAAATTGGACTCCTGTTTTGCGCAAAACACTCAAACTGCCATTCATCAAATAAGATAAGTGAAAAACATCTTGCTTTCAATTTTTAAGAAAAAATAGTTTATTTATTAAGTATTTGATTTTAATTTTTTATAAATGATATACAAGATCATCTATTGTAAGGCGTTGGGGGAGACGAGGACCAGGATGACACACGCAGAGGATTTGTGATTTTGTGATGGGTGTATCTTGTGGTTTGTGATTTCTTCTCAGTTGTATGGATGTTGTAATTTTTATGATGGATGTGTGATTGGTTTGTGTAGATATTTGATGTGGTTTATGTGATGGGATATTGTGATTTGTGTAGTGGATGTATTGTTGTTTTTTTTATTATAATAACCTGTAAGTTTGAATCGTAGTTTACCGGGTTTAGGGGCCAGTGTATGGCCCATTGGTAGACCATGTGTGTCTACATGGTTTATATAGGTTGGTGTGCCAGGTTGGGAGGCTGGAGGGTTAGAATTCCCAGCCCAAACAAACCTCTGTCGGGTTCATTAAGAACGTGACAAACACAGACGTCGCAATTCTTACATGAATGCGACCACCTGCCTCGTCACGATTTGGAACGCTTTTACGTGAGCACCGCTGCATGCACGCCGCATGGCGCATACAGGACGTCGAGATTGAATCGCGTCGGCGGGGTAGAAACGCGATGACCCGATATGTCGCAATTCAAACTCAATATATTTTGGGCTTCTGCCCTTCGCCGAACAGTGCAATTGCATTGTTCAGCTGGGGGAAGCTTTGTTGTGGGATTCTATGGTAATTTTGGGGGTTTGTTGTCCGTTCGATGTGATTCTGGTGCGAGGAGGTGCTTCAGAGCATGGGGAATGTTCAGATGGTGTTGGATTCGCGTTACCTCTGTTGGTAGGGGAATTCTACCTTGTTCTTCCTTGTATGGATTGTATAGATTAGGGTTTGTGGTGTTAGATTTGGAAATCATGTGGAAACGATAGAGAGCATGCCTAGGGTTTCATAGAAAAAGTATTTTCCTACTTTATCAGCATGTGTAGTTCCTGTGTGTGATTTCCTGAATGATAATTTGAGGTTGCTTCTGCTGTCTAAAAGGCGACGGAACCAGTCACCGCGTTTTGTGTGAACGTGACGACCTGGGCCGTCGCGATTCTGACTATATGGTGACGGGTTGGTCTGTCACGATTCAAGTCGATTGGCGACCACTGTGTTGGTCACAGTTTAGATTGTGGTCACCTGAGCTCTGGGGTTCTATGGCCAGTCTATCTGATTTCTATTGTACATTGTTTGGGCTATGTTGGCTATGCAATGTAGGGTCTGTATGGGTTGTGTCGGCCTATACCATGAATGATAATGATGGTTTTGCTTGGTAATGCGTGCATAGCAAGTTGGGCTGTTATGCCTTCCATGGTTACCCTTACCTATCCAGTCGGTTACCCTAGCACCGGGTGCTTAGGGCTTGTCCCGGTACGGTGAGTATCGTCAGGGTTGTGTCGTCTTCCTGGACACTCTCACTCCTGAGTTAGAGTTATATGTCCAACTGAGGAAAAGACGACATGGGGTAGCGACTCGTGTTTGTGGGTGTGCGGTCACTTGTAGCGCGCTCGTGGTTAGGGGACGGACACCAGTAGATGTATTGGTCCCCAGCTAGTCCTGTTTCCAGTGTCTCACTTTAGGGTTCTCATCCGAAGTCCCTAAAGTTCAGGCTCTGATACCAACTATCACGCCCCGATATTTAGCAGCGGAATAAATACCGGGAGGTGTGAACGATACAAACAGGCGCATCACAGTTGAATAGCGCAGAGTCACAATTGAATATAATAACACATTCGAGATTATAATATGATCACCAAAAGTATACTTTATTCCATTTCATTCAACTAGATACAACCTCATATAAGATGAATTCACTGAAAAGAGTTCATTACTCAAATGAATATCTCTCTAATACATGACTGTTCATATGTTTATTTCTAAACTGTCAACTATTCACATGACGGGTGCTCATCACTCTTGCCCTGCCCCATCCGACTCCTCTGGTTCCTCATCACTACCTGAAAAGGGCAGGATGATAGGGGTGAGCGAACTAGCTCAGTAGGATTTACATCTCAATATTGTGCGGGCACTAATATACATGATTAACATTTTCAAATAGGCAGATATGCACATGAATATGATGACAATGCATGCTTTTCTAACAAGTTGAATAGCAGAGTAGAACGGATATCATATCAGGTCAAATGTCGAATTTCATATACAATGGACAGATATATCAAGAGTAGAATCATATCAAAAGAGATTGGCCATATTCAGACAGATACCATGTGTTCACATGATTAGATGTATCATATCAAATCATATCATATCAGATCAAATCAGACTTATCATATCAAACAAAGGCACATTCCCACAAATCTCGCATATCGTATCAGTGCCATGCCACGCACCACAAGTCCATACTCCCGCGGTTAATAAGTACGTTGGGGTGCTCCTCCCAGGATCAGACAGGGCCCTATTGCACAGACATTGGTCAAATTGGACCGAAGTCCCACGTTGTTCCGAACAACATATTCATATTATGGCCACAGAGTTTCAATAACAAGCTCGTAGTAAAAGGAACATGATCACTCATAGAACCAAAGAATGACAAACAGTTCAAAAGAATAAGGCAGGATAACGACGTATCTTATGTTTCATAGATCATTAATGTCTTGACATGAGGATTTTTCTAAAGACAGATCGTATGTAGAACATGTGCTTTCCGAATATGTATGCATACGACAAATAATTAATTGAACACCGCAAAACATGTAACCATGAAACTCATATGCAAATCATAACATTAACACCACTAACATGTCCATACTAACATGTATTGTAGCGACCCTCATTATACCGGTACGGTTATACCAACCCACGTCGGTATAGCGAGCGTTGCCACAGTGGGACATTTACCCAACAATAACATTCAGCTGAGATACACGTGAATATAAGAACAGAGTAGCGGAAGTAAAAAGAACTACTGTCTTCATTCATTCATCATCCACATTTAGCATACATGAAATTGCAATAACATTAAAGAACTTAAAAGTTCACATAATTTAAATTGCTGAAAATTAATACATAGATGTCCACCATTATACATTCTTTCCATGATAATGCTAATACAACGTTCAATTTACATACTATGAAACGCAAAAGTCACAAAGTACTCCAAAGACTAATCTCCGCGCTCGGAGTCCGTCTCCACCGTCTCCTCCAACGGTGCCACGTCACCAACTACACCTGTACGCCGAAGCAAGTAGTGAGTCTAAAGACTCAGCAAGTAACACCACTCATACCATACACGTACATGTCATAGTAGGCTCTACACACACCATTGCAAAAACTCAACATGTATCATGCTTAACGTTTGAAATGAATAACCAACCATGATAATTCTGTAAGTAAATACATGATGCATGCTTTCAGATTTCCTTATCAAGATAATTCCTAACACGTGTTCTCTAATCATTCCTACTCATGAAATTCTACTTTGCATTTTAACTAAAACATGAAAGCACTTAGCATGATTATCCTACGTACATGAAACAAAACACACCTAGCATGGAATCTACACATTCTTGTGCATGTACACGAACATTTTACACACTTTAACTTGCTGGTTTTCACATGATTTAGCAACCATAACCCTACACATGAGAGCTACAATGTTATTTAAAATACAACATGTGAACAACCAAACATGGGATTTTGTGCACGTACTTGTTAATTGTCCCTAGCATGGATTCTAGGCATTTTACACATATAAACATGATCCTAACATAATGAAGCTACTGATTTAACATGGTTTCAGATTTGTCACAACATGGATTACGATATCATATCCTCACATTTTGGTCTCACATTTTCTTTACACAAATTTCCAATTCACATGAATTGCACTTTACACATACACATTACACATTATTCACTTTCACATTAACACATGGACACATGCACATTTGCACATTCACATTTACACTTTCACATTTAGTGCCGTGACACATAGTCCAAACCACCAAAGAAGGACACAACATTCACATCACGTAGACGCCATCTAGGCAATACAATGGCGACTCTTGGACTGCGCAGACCGGGAGAACAAGTCTCCACCCTAACCAGTGGTACTTGTCCACCTCCAGGATTTCCCCCTAATGCCCTTAGGGTCACTTACACATTGAACCTTCTCAGGAGGACTTTTCCTGATACGGTTCCACTGCCCTCTACGGAAGCAGTGTCACATTTGGCATAAATTTTCACATTACACATTTTTAACGATTTTTACACATGGGTTTACACATGTCACTCTCATTCTATTCACTTTCTCTCTCACATTCACATTTCTCTGTTTTCCTATCATGACACTACAGATTTCAAAATCTACATTCAGATAAATATCACCGATCAGGTCGGATTACACCTAAATCGAATTGTTTCACATTGGCATGCATAAATACACATTTACATGGAAAAATTCATATTACATTAAATACTGGTCCAAATGACCTGAAATTTTAACCACGTGTAATTTTGGGTTTAGGATTCCTCATGCAAATTTTCAGATTTTTCTGAACTAAAACGGAATTACAGAAAATCTAATATTAATTTCACATGCTATCCGCAATTCGATTTAACATGGAGTTAAACACAAGCACAGTTTTAACCACTCAGTCTGAACCCTAACAGGCATGGAACCACAGAATTTATTCCTAAATTTATTGGACAATCCATTAATTTATGGAAGATTTATCATGACCTAGCATGATCTCTATTTTTCCTAAACATTTTGCGATAATTCACACAAGCATGGGAATAATCTCAGAAATTTAGAACAGGGACTGACCTCACATGCATAATCCTCACAAATTAGGGCATTCAGACTTGTCCTAAATCATGCAAACATGGTTTAACAAGATTAAAACTCATCACACATGTATCTTCATGACATAATTAAGTCCTATCATTCGTGATAATCCATCCACACACCACATCCATCACACCAACAATATACATAGCATATAAATGAATTACAGTATATCCTCATCGTGAAAGATATCGAAAATAGTCGTATAGAAGGGCAGAATATGTCACTGTTCTGTCCAGATGAACTTGGCGGCGGTCTCTGGCCGCTAATTCAATGTCAACGGCATAGTCGATGGACGCTAAGCATAATATTAGCGCAAGGGACATTGCCATCATGTCAGGTCTGTGCAGAACACAGACCCGAGCTCCAAAGATGGGGTGAATTTGGGGGTCTAGGACACGAGGGAAAATACACAAAATTTGTAAAACCAACCTAGACACATACGTGGACGTTATGAGTAGGGTACTTGCCTTTAGAAAATTACACCAATGGATCTAGGGCTCGGTGAAGCTCTCCTTGGGCTGTCCCAAGAAGCTCTTAGAAACGCTTTACTCCGGGTTCCTGAGCAGTCTCCACAGCAAGTCGAGGTCGGGGAAGCCTTCCTCGATGATCCAGCAAGCTCCTTGTTGCAGCAGAACCCCGGAACAAGCTTTAGATCTTCAGTTTTAGGTTTGCAAAGGTGGGGGTTTTCCTCAGTCAGAAAGTAGGGTTTCTTCTCCTCTCTTCTTCCTCCCTTGCAAAGGGTAAAGAGGGCCTAGGGTTGCAAAATGAGGCTCTTTTGAAGAGGAGAGGCCCCTCTCCCACGCATGGGTGACAAGATGGCTCTCAGACCGTTGGGAGACAGCTCCCCAATGGGTGAGTTGCCTTAGTTCCGGAATTTCTGGCTCTGCAACGCATGCAGGTCAGAGAAGTTGGCGTTCACATCGTTGGACGCTGGGATTAGTGTTGGCGTCCATGGGGTTGACACTGACACCACATAAACGGCTATGGGATTGACGCCAATCTGGCTTTCGGCTAGAAGTCTAAAACATGCAGAACCCATGTACATCATGCATATATACTGTAATATCTATATAGTTTTGTGCACACACTACCATCAAGTAATACATACATTATTTATACCTAAGCTATACACATACACCATAAGTATACCACTAATACATACGTAGATACATACATACGTACATATACGACACGAATTAATTACATGCATTACAATAATGCAACAAAATTTGAGGGCCTTACATGTATTCATCCCCACATTCATATCATATTATTATCTTATCAATTGACAATAAGCAAGATCACAAGATAATCCAATGAACATAAGATCAGTCACAATTACACATTAGAATCGTATCATATCATTACTATTTTTCAATGGGTTGATTTATTTTAGGTCCATGCATACCATATAACATCATGCACATGCTAGTACACATCATGAAATGATCAGACCCAAATTATGTAATTTTTTGTAAGGGTAGTGTCGACACTAGATCAAGTGGTGTCGACATAATGCTTCAAACACAAGGCAAACCATACAAAAACTGGTCAAGTAGTGTCGACACTAGTTCAGGTAGTGTCGACACTAGAGACAGCTTCCAAAAAACTTCTGGCCAATATGGGACAGTGTCGACACACTAGATCAGGTAGTGTCGACACTAGATCAGCTCCCAGAAACTTTCTGGGTCAAACTGGGACAGTGTGTCGACACTAGATCAAGTAGTGTTGACACTAGAGACCTTCTCAGAACACCTTCTGAGCTTTGGGATAGTGTGTCGACACTAGATCAAGTAGTGTCGACACTAGTGCCCTTCCAGAACAAAACCCATAGGTCAGTGGAACCCGAAAACACATCTCATGCAGTGGTTTACTTACCCTGCTTATAACTCTCTAATGAATGACATTTAGACAAAATGTTCAACACAAAAGATGACTAGGTCAACTAGTAGAAGAAATTTTATGTTGGGGGTTTGATCTAATTCAGTCTTGAATCCGAGAAAACATATGAAGATAAAAAGTCAAGTGTAGCCCGAAATCGCAGTATCATGCAGAGACTCTCTTGCCATGCTCATAACACTCTAACGATAGACTTTTGGATAAAACGTCAAACATAAAAGATGATCATTACTTCAAGTGGAAGAACTTTCATGAATAAAGTTTAGTCAAATTCGGTCTCCAATCATGTGCATAATAAGAAGAACGGAAAAAGCCCTAACTGTGTAAGACTTCGGGAAAATCACCAATACACAATGTATACTCCATGAAAACTAGTCAAACCAAGTGAAAATGAACTTAGACTCAAAGAACTACATGTGGTATTGGTTTTCTTTAATCTTGGCTCGAGAACACCTATCTTTGAACACTAAGAACTCTCTGCAGATTTCTGGGTTGATGCAGAGCGAGGTTGAGGAAGACTACGATTTTCTCTAGCCTTCTCCACTTCCCCAGCGCTCCAAACTTGCTACTCTCGACCCCAACTTGTTGCTAAACCTTCCCCAAGAGTTTAGAGACGAGTTCTTATAGTTTTAGGGTGTAGTAAGAGTCCTAACGAGACTAGGAAAGGGGCTACGAGCTCTGTTTCCCACTTTCACAAAATCTGGGATTCTCTCACCCAAAAGAGGTAGCAAAGGTTTAGGAAACCACCTCTTAGAGTTGGGTCCGGTTTTGGCTTACCTTACATGACTAATACCTTAATTTTAACCTAACTTGCCCTCTCCAATTATGGCATAATTACATACACGAATTTCTGGGAAATTTTCTGTCCTAGTTTATTTATATCCTTGGGCCAATGTGCTCTATGGCCCAATCTTGTTAATGGGTCATTAATACATGGTGTTGGAAGTCTCTCTAATATGTTATTTAATTTATCCTCCTTTATTTCAAAATTTTTAAATCATTAAAATTTCGGGGTGTTACATCCTCCCCCACTTAAAAATTTTGGTCCCCAATTTACATAATGGCGTAGTTCGTACCTGAGAATAGTTCTGGGTGGTTTTTCCTCTGTTTCCCAGGTAGCATTAGTAATCCGTCTCGACTCCATTGGACCTTCACCATAGGTATGGTACGATTCTGAGTCGTTGAATCTTCCGATCTACCAGTTTGATCGGCTTCTCTTCATAAGTCAGGTCCTCCCGAATCCAAGTCCTCATGGTTGACCACATGGTCGGCATTGAATAAATACTTCCTCAGTATGGATATGTGGAACACATTATGCACGTTCGCCAGCTGGGGAGGTAGTGCAAGTGTATACGCCACCTGACCAATCCTTTCCAGAATTTCAAATGGCCCTATAAATCTGGGACTCAACTTTCCTTTGATCCAAATCTTTGAATTCCCCTTGAAGGTGAAACTTCAAGAAAACATGTTCGCCAACCAGAAATTCTAGTTCTCTCCTTCTCTTGTCTGCATAACTCTTTCTACCTGGATTGTGCTATCTTCAGGCGTTCCCTCACAATCTAAACCTTCCTGACAGTCGCCTCAACTAAGTCGGGTCCAACCATTGGTTCTCCCCAACCTCTTCCCAACAAAGGGGTGATCTGCAACTCCTGCCATATAAGGCTTCAAATGGAGCCATCTTGATACTTGCCTGATAGCTGTTGTTATATGCAAACTCCATCAGTGTGCAACTGATCATCCCATCGCCCTCTAAAATCTAGCACCAGAGCACGAAGCATATCTTCCACAATTTGATTGGTCCTTTCGGTTTGCCCATCAGTCTGAGGATGGAAGGCAGTACTAAAATTTAGTTTAGTACCCATTGCTGCTTGCAATCCCTTCCAGAAGTGTGAAATAAATCTAGGGCCGATCTGATATTATGCTAGATGGAACCCCATGCAGTCTAACGACTTCCTTAACATATAGTGCAGCCAATACATCCATGACCATGTACTCTTAATCGGAAATAAGTGAGCTGATTTTGTCAATCGGTCAACTATTACCCAATTGCATCCATACCACCTCTAGTCTTGTGCAATCCCATGATAAAGTCCATACCGATGCTATCCCACTTCCATTCTGGGATTTCTAGTGTTAGCAGTCCACCGACTGTATGGAAATGCTCGACCTTGACCTTCATGCATGTTAAACAGTATGACACATGATCCGCCACATCCCTCTTCATGTTTGGCCACCAGTACGACATTTTCAAGTCTTGGTACATCTTTGTTGCTCCAGGATGAATCGTGTACTTGGACTGGTGAGCTTCATTTAATAATCTCTCTTGAGCTCTCCATGATTAGGGACACATGTCCTACCTCGGAATAGTAATCTTCCCTCAGCTGATAGTGTGAAGTCAGGTCTTTGTTCTAACTTCTCCCTGATCTCAACTAAAATGGATCCTCTCCCTGTTTCTCCTTGATTTCAGTCAGTAGATCGGATTGTATCTGGAGATTGGAGATCATTACTTATTTTTCCTTCTTTCCCATATCTAAGTTCAAGCTTGCAAATTGCTCCAGTAACTTCCATTCGCCCAGCATCATACTAGCTAGCATAGCTCCTGGTTGTCTACTTAGAGCGTCTGCCACTACATTGGCTTTCCCAGGGTGATACTGAATGGAAAAGTCAAAGTCCTTAAGATACTCTAACCACCTTCTTTGTCTCATGTTAAGCTCCTTCTGTGAGAACAAGTATTTCAAACTCTTGTGGTCAGAAAAGACCTTAAATCTCACCATAGATATAATGCCTCTAAATTTTTAAGGCGAATACTACAGCTGCTAACTCCAGGTCGTGAACCGGATAGTTCACTTCATGGATCTTCAATTGTCTGGAGGCATAAGCTATTACCTTCCCTTACTGCATTAAGACGCATCCCAGTCCTGTTCCAGAAGCATCTGAATAAATTTCAAATCATCCCTCTTCAGTGGGTAAGGCGAGGACAGGAGCAGTAGTCAGACACTTCTTTAAGTTGTTAAAACTTTCCTCACATCCATCGGTCCACACAAATGGATTTTCCTTCGGGTCAGCTTGGTCAATGGCACTGCAATCTTTGAGAAATCCTTTTAAACCTTCGATAGTACCCAGCTATTCCTAGAAAGCTCCTGATCTCGGTGACGCTTGTCGGTCTTTCCCATTTCAAAACAACCTCAACCTTGATGGATCAACAGCGATACCATCTTTGGTTACCACATGCCCTAAAAAGGATACCTCCTCAAGCCAGAATTCACATTTACTTAATTGGCATATAGTTTGTTCTCCCTTAAAATCTGCAATGAAATCCTCAAATGCTCCCCATGATCTTCCTTGGTCTTGGAATAGATCAATATATCATCGATGAATACCACCACAAATTTATCAAGATATGGGCGATAAATGCTATTCATCAACTGCATGAAAAACTACAGGGGCATTTGTTAGTCCAAAAGGCATAACAATGAATTCATAATGCCCATACCTGCTTCGGAAGGCTGTCTTGTAAATGTCTTCTCCTTTGATCCTCAATTGATGATAACCAGATCTGAGATCTATTTTAGAGAAGTATCTAGCTCCAGATAATTGATCAAACAACTCGTCAATCCTTGGCAGAGGGTATTTGTTCTTGATGGTTAACTGATTTAGTTGTCTGTAATCTATATATAGCCTCATTGACCCATCTTTCTTCTTGACGAAGAGGACAGGTGCACCCCATGGGGATGTGCTTGGTCGGATGAAACCCTTCTCTAACAGTTCCATAAGTTGCTCTTTTAGTTCCTTCAGTTCTGCGGGGGACATTCTATATGGTGCCCTAGATACTGTGCTGCTCCAGGGACCAACTCGATGGTAAAATCGACCTCTCGTTCAGGAGGAATTCCTGGCAAGTCTTTGGGGAAAACATCAGCGTATTCGCTGACAACATGGATGTCCTCAACTTTGACTTCCTCTTTGCGATGACAACAGCAGCAAGAAAGGCCATACAACCTTTCCTCATCATCCTTTTGGCTTGTAGTGCAGAGATAAGTGACAATCTCCTGCGGTTTCTATCCCCTGTGAACACTAGTTTTGGGTAATGGCTAAAGGTTACCCGACTTCTCCTGCAATTTATACTAGCCCCATATTCAGACATCCAGTCTGCTCCCAGTATCACATCATACCCCACCATGTCCATACATATTAAATTTTAGTAGGTTTTGGGTTTCAATCAACACTTCACTGGATGGCATATGATTGGTAAGATTGGTGCCAGGACCAATCGGGGTTGACACAACTATTCCTGATTTCATTGGGATGGGTTTCACAGGTAGGGTATCAACAAATGTTTGAGATATAAAGGAATGCGTAGCTCCCGTATCAAAGAGAACATATGCAGGTCGGGAAAGAATAGTAAGTGTACCTTCCACGATACCTCCTTCTTCAGCAGTTCTGGTTCCTGAATAGCTTGCAAGCGACCTTGCCTCTTCTGTCCATTCAGACGTTTGTCCTGAGGGGCTTGTTCTTTCAATATTGGGCAGTCCGAGATCCTATGGTCATGACTCCCACAGTGCAGGCATCTCCCTTGTGCTCTCCAGAATTGTTCAGACCGGTGACTAGCTTTGTCACAGTGTTTGCACCTTTCCCCCATCGTCACCACTATCTGCTTTCCTAACTCCTTTGGCTTTTTATCAACTGGTTCATTTACCCCGCCACTGGGCTTTTCTTCCCATGGTCGGCTGATACCTTCTTGCACTTGCTCCCTTTTTGCAGGTCTTCCCATAATTCTTTCAGCAGTCTCCATGGCATCTTCCAGTGACTGAGCCTTCTTGACCATGTCAGCATAGGTTTGAATGTCCATTGGCGCCAGTTGAGTGATGAACTGGGCCTCAAGCCATTCAGAAAGCATTTTGCCTTCATCCTTTCTGTCCCAATTAAATGAACAGCATATCGGGACAGATGAGAGAATTGGGCCTCATACTCAGCCACATTGAGTCCTCTCTGCTTCAAAGCCGCAAATTCGGCTGCTTTGCGTTCTTGGACCTTCTCAGAAAAGTACTTGGTGTTGAATTGCTCAATGAACTGAGCCCATGTTAGTTGCTGGCCATTCAAGGTTGCTTCTACTGACTCCCACCATGCCCTGGCATCCTTTTCCAATTGGAAAGTCGCAAGTAGTACTTTGTTCTGGTCCGTGCATTGCATGACCCTGAATATCCTTTCAATTTCCATAACCCAGTGTTCAGCAACATCTGGGTCAGTACTCCCTCCAAATCTAGGCGGATCCATATTTCGAAAATTCTGATGGAGATCACCGGCTCCGCGGTTACCTCCACCCTGGGTGGCTTGTAGGATAGCCTGAGTCAAGTTCTGTATTGTTCGTTGCATGTCCCTAGCCTGGGCACGTTCAGCGGCCATTGAGGTAATAAGTACCTTCAAGATAATAATATAAGTCAGTCATCTAAATATATCACATGTGACTTCTATTCCCATGGTTCTACCCAAGCTCACATTAGGTACGACAGATTTTGACTCGTGTAATCTAGTTTCATTCTATGTTCCTAATCCCTTGGACCCTAAAGTTCAGGCTCTGATACCAACTGTCACGCCCCGATCTTTTAGCAGCGGAATAAATACCGGGGGACGTGAACGATACAAACAGGCGCATCACAGTTGAATAGCGCAGAGTCACAATTGAATATAATAACACATTCGAGATAATAATATGATCACCAAAAGTATACTTTATTCCATTTCATTCAACTAGATACAACCTCATATAAGATGAATTCACTGAAAAGAGTTCATTACTCAAATGAAATATCTCTCTAATACATCGACTGTTCATATGTTTATTTCTAAACTGTCAACTATTCACATGACGGGTGCTCATCACTCTTGCCCTGCCCCATCCGACTCTCTGGTTCCTCATCACTACCTGAAAAGGGCAGGATGATAGGGGTGAGTGAACTAGCTCAGTAGGATTTACATCTCAATATTGTGCGGGCACTAATATACATGATTAACATTTTCAAATAGGCAGATATGCACATGAATATGATGACAATGCATGCTTTTCTAACAAGTTGAATAGCAGAGTAGAACGGATATCATATCAGGTCAAATGTCGAATTTCATATACAATGGACAGATATATCAAGAGTAGAATCATATCAAAAGATATTGGCCATATTCAGACAGATATCATGCATTCACATGATCAGACGTATCATATCAAATCATATCATATCATATCAAATCAGACTTATCATATCAAACAAAGGCACATTCCCACAAATCTTGCATATCGTATCAGTGCCATGCCACGCACCACAAGTCCATACTCCCGCGGTTAATAAGTACGTTGGGGTGCTCCTCCCAGGACCAGACAGGGCCCTATTGCACAGGCATTGGTCAAATTGGACCGAAGTCCCACGTTGTGCTGAACAAACATATTCATATTATGGCCACAGAGTTTCAATAACAAGCTCGTAGTAAAAGGAACATGATCACTCATAGAACCAAAGAATGACAAACAGCTCAAAAGAACAAGGAAGGATAACGACGTATCTTATGTTTCATAGATCATTAATGTCTTGACATGAGGATGTTTCTAAAGACAGATCATATGTAGAACATGTGCTTTCCGAATATGTATGCATACGACAAATAATTAATTGAACACCGCAAAACATGTAACCATGAAACTCATATGCAAATCATAACATTAACACCACTAACATGTCCATACTAACATGTATTCATCCCCACATTCATATCATATTCTTATATTATCAATTGACAATAACCAAGATCACAAGATAATCCAATGAACATAAGATCAGTCACAATTACACATTAGAATCGTATTCATATCATTACTATTTTTCAATGGGTTGATTTATTTTAGGTCCATACATACCATATAACATCATGCACATGTTAGTACACATCATGAAATGATCAGACCCAAATTATGTAAATTTTTTGTAAGGGTAGTGTCGACACTAGATCAAGTGGTGTCGACACAATGCTTCAAACACAAGGCAAAATCATACAAAACTGGTCAAGTAGTGTCGACACAGTGCTTCAAATACAAGGCAAAAGGTCAAGTAGTGTCGACACTAGTTCAGGTAGTGTCGACACTAGAGATAGCTTCCAGAAAACCTTCTGGCCAATATGGGACAGTGTGTCGACACTAGATCAGGTAGTGTCGACACTAGATCAGCTCCCAGAAACTTTCTGGGTCAAACTGGGACAGTGTGTCGACACTAGATCAAGTAGTGTCGACACTAGAGACCTTCCCAGAACACCTTCTGGGCTGTTTTGGGATAGTGTGTCGACACTAGATCAAGTAGTGTCGACACTAGTGCCCTTCCAGAACAAAACCCATAGGTCATGTGGAACCCGAAAACACATCTCATGCAGTGGTTTACTTACCCTGCTTATAACTCTCTAACGCATGACATTTAGACAAAATGTTCAACACAAAAGATGACGAGGTCAACTAGTAGAAGAACTTTGATGTTGGGGGTTTGATCTAATTCAGTCTCAAATCCTGATAAAACATATGAAGAACAAAAGTCAAGTGTAGCCCGAAATCGCAGTATCATGCAGAGACTCTCTTGCCATGCTCATAACTCTCTAACGATAGCCTTTTAGACAAAACGTCCAACATAAACGATGATTTTGACTTCAAGTGGAAGAACTTTCATTAAGAAAGTTTAGTCAAATTCGATCTCAAATCATGTGCATAATAAGAAGAACGGGAAAAGCCCTAATTGTGTAAGACTTCGGGAAAATCACCAATACACAATGTATACTCCATGAAAACTAGTCAAACCAAGTGAAAATGAACTTAGACTCAAATAACTACATGTTGGTATTGGTTTTCTTTAATCTTGGCCCGAGAACACCTACCTTTGAACGCTAAGAACTCTCTGTAGATTTCTGGGTTGATGCAGAGCGAGGTTGAGGAAGACTACGATTTTCCCCAACCGTTCTCCACTTCCCCAGCGCTCCAAACTTGCTACTCTCGACCCCAACTTGTTGCTAAACCTTCCCCAAGAGTTTAGGGACGAGTTCTTATAGTTTTAGGGTATAGTTAAGAGTCCTAACAGGACTAGGAAAGGGGCTACGAGCTCTGTTTCCCACTTTCCACAAAATCTGGGATTCTCTCACCCAAAAGAGGTAGCAAAGGTTTAGGAAACCACCTCTTAGAGTTGGGTCCGGTTTTGGCTTACCTTACATGACTAATTACCTTAATTTTAACCCTAACTTGCCCTCTCCAATTATGGCATAATTACATACACGAATTTCTCAGAAATTTCCTGTCCTAGTTTATTTATATCCTTGGGCCAAATGTGCTCTATTGGACCAATCTTGTTAATGGGTCATTAATACATGGTGTTGGAAGTCTCTCTAATATGTTTATTTAATTTATCCTCTTTTATTTCAAATTTTTTAAATCATTAAAATTTCGGGGTGTTACATCCTAAATGTTTATAGCTTTGCTTATCTTATCTGTTGTACATTGTTTTATCGGCTTTGGGGGAGTTGCCCTACTGAGCCAGTGACTTGTGAGGCTTACCCCTTCTTCTTCCAGGTGAAGGAGAGCAGGAGGGTTTCCATCCCTCTTCGAGTTCCGGTCAGCACAGTAGTGGAGTCGGGCCTTCGCCACCAGCAGAGTAATATTTTTACTTGTGGAGCCTCAGGAGTTTGTCCCTGGCTGTTGTACTTTGTTTAATGACTATGATATGGAACTGAATGTGTACATTTCATGTGAATATATGTAAGAAATGGAATCTTATAAATGTTCAGCGTGTTTCCTTTATATTTTCACGAACATATGTGGTTGATATCCCTTGCGAGGCTTTGGCCTGATCGAGGGAGGCAGGGTCGTGTCGGGCAAGTTATTGGGTTAACGGGCCTAAACGACGGGGACCGTCACAGTTGGTATCAGAGCAAGGTCGGTGTAAATATTAAGAAACAGGAAATGTATATAGTATGTTCCTTACTATAGTCTATTATTGGTAGTTGGCCATGTTTTTGTAATGATATGCTTGTATGTTGTGTGGATTGGAATGTTGTGTGTGCAAGTTTATAAATGGCTGATAGGAGAGATTGGGGAGGTGGAGGTGATGAGTCTGAGGGGACCACACATCAGATGATAGAGTGGTTATGGGACAGTATTACATGGATTCGGACACGGTTGGATCAGTAGCCACCGATTCAGCCAACAATTGCTGCACCACCAATGGAGGAGGAGACTGTACCGGCACCATTTGTACCACCATATAGAGTTGAGGTACCACCTATAGTATCTTTACCTCTAGTTGTACTAGTGCGGCCAGCTAGTGTGGAGGAGTCCACGGTGCTAGTGGAGAGGTTCCTACGTTTGTAGCCACCTACGTACTCGGGATGTCCGAATCTGGATACAGCTGAGCATTGTGTGCATGAGATAGAAAGGGTATTTGTTACAATGAGGTGTCCACAGGCGGATAGAGTGATCTTAGCTACCTACCAGTTGAGAGGATTTGCATAAGAGTGGTGGAGACTCAAGATGCAAACCGTGTTTGCAGGACGAGCGTAGGATACCATCACATGGCTGAAATTTCTTGAAGTATTCAACAACACCTTCTTTCCAGTACAAATTCAGCAAGCCAAGAGGGAGCAATTTAGAACACTACAGTAAGGGAATTTGTCGATGTTGGAATATCAAATGAGGTTCATGGCCTTGAGCAGGTATGCACCATATGTGGTGACTAACAGTGCAATGATGGTTAAGTATTTCATTTGGGGGTTGAGGCCGGAGTTGCAAGATGCATTGACTCCTTTGATGTGTGGGATAGTGGAAGAGGCAGCCCAAAGAGTAGCAATATTAGAAAGAATGGTGCAAGTAAGGCAGTCTAGCGGATCGGGATCAAGTGGGGGTAGCTTTCGACTTCCACAGCATCACCGGGGTTAGCAAAGGCAAGCACCTTCGGGAGGAGCTTCTACATCGGGCTTTGGCAAGTGGGGAAACAAGCTAAAGAAGATATTTAGAGGTTGAGGAGGCGGCAGGCGGCAAGCATTTCAACAAGGTCGAGGCTATAAGCCGGAGGTGGAGGAATCCTAACAAAGCACAACAAGGTAGCCCGCAGAATTCAGATGTTACAATTGTGATTACCGGGGCATTTGGCGAGGAATTGTCTGTATCCCAGAAGAGCTAGCTATGGTAGAGGGGCACCACAGCAACAACAGCAACAGCAGCCTTCAGCTGAGCAAGGTAGAGGCACGCCTTACCAAAGAGGAGGAGGATGAGGACTAGTGATGGCAATCACAGGGCTCAAGCGGAGGCGTCAAACTTGATTGAAGGTATAATACCACTTCTTGAATTTTCTGCTACAACGTTAATTGATCTAATTGCATCACATTCCCTCATTTATGAGGACTTCATTGATAGTATGGTACATTCTTTTGAGGAGAGGCAGTGTGAGCTTGTGGTAGAGGTTCATTTCGGGGATTTCATGCTTACTCATGTTATTTGGATGAGGTTTCCGTTATGATCTAAGGTAATCAGTTGTCAACAAGATTATATGCATTACAGTTAAAGGAATATGATGTGATATTGGGCATGGATTGGTTGGAAGCATATGGGGCAGTGATAGATTGCAGAAAGAAAAGAGTAAGGTTCAGCCATCCAAGAGGTAGTATGTTTGAATTTCAAGGTATGCCATTCTATACCCCTATTATCATTTCATTTCTGCTCTTAAGGCTAGGAAGTTGATAATGCAGGGTGTGTAGCCTATTTGGCATCGGTTAGCTTGGTTGAGGTAGGTAAGACAGTAGATATGGTACCTATTGTTAGGGAGCTTGTGGATGTATTCCCGGATGAGTTACCAGGTTTGGCACCACATAGAGAGGTGGACTTTATAGTAGAGTTGCAGCCGAGTAGTATGCCCATTTCCAAGGCACCATACAGGATGGCACCTGCGGAATTGAAAGAGTTAAAGAAGCAGTTACAAGAATTACTTGAAAAAAGTTTTATTCGACCTAGTCACTCACCATGGGGACACCATTTTGTTTATTAGAAAGAAGGATGGCAGCCTCAGAATGTGTATTGATTATCACCAACTGTATCAAGTTACAATAAAGAACATGTATCCACTTCCACAAATTGATAATTTGTTGATCAATTGCAATCAGCAAAGGTGTTCTCCAAGATAGATTTGAGATCGGGGTACCATCAGTTGAGGATTCGGAAAGAAGACATTGACAAGACAGCATTTAGAACAAGGTATGGGCATTATGAGTTTGTGGTTATGCCATTTAGGCTAACCAATGTACCGGCAGCATTTATGAATTTGATGAACATGATCTTCCACCCATATCTAGATCAGTTTATTATGGTATTTATTGATGATATCTTAGTGTATTCAGCCTCAGAAGAAGAACATGTAGCTCACTTGAGAGTTACATTGCAGACATTGAGGGAGCATCAGCTTTATGCAAAATTTAGTAAGTGTGAGTTTTGGTTGAAAGAGATTCAGTTTTTGGGGCATGTCATTTCAGGTGAAGGTGTTGCAGTTGATCTAGCAAAGGTGGAAGCCATTATGAAATGGGAGGAACCAAAGTCAGTGCCAGAGATCAGGAGTTTTCTTGTGTTGGCAGATTACTATAGGCGGTTTATCCAAGACTTCTCAAAGATTGCAGCACTAATGACAAGGCTTACCAGGAAAGGAGTACCATTTGTTTGGTCATCCGATTGCAAGCGCGGTTTTATGGAGTTAAAGAAACGGCTCACTTCAGCACCATATTGGAAATTCTGTCAGGTCGAGGTGGTTTTGTGCTATATACATATGCATCCAGGAGAGGACTTGGGGCAGTGCTTATGCATCATGGAAGGTGTGGCTTATGCGTCAAGACAATTGAAGCGGCACGAGGAGAATTACCCCACACATGACTTAGAGTTGGAAGCAGTTGTGTTTGCATTGAAGATGTGGCGGCATTACTTGTATGGTGAAAGGTTTGAGATCTTCACGGACCACAAGAGTTTGAAGTACATCTTTTCACAGAAAGATTTGAATTTGAGGCAGCGTAGGTGGATGGAATATCTAAAGGATTATGACTTCAGCTTAGCGTATCATCCAGGCAAGGCAAATGTGGTTGCAGATGCTTTGAGCAGGAAGGCAGTTATGAGTCACATGATGATGAGATAATAGAAATTGTATGAAGATGTGGCATAGAATTCCTTGATTGTTCCAAGTAGCCAGCAAAGAGCAGTGTTAGCTAGCAGTACAGTGGAGCCATTTTTGTATTAGCAGATTATAGAAGCACAAAAGGTAGATGAGCACTTGGCTGATATTGTGAAGATGGAAGATGTCACCATAGGTGATGATCGTGTGGTCCAATTCAAGCACAAGTTATATGTTCCAAGTGAAGCTAGTGTGAAGCAGAAAGTGTTAGAGGAAGCACATCGATCCAGGTACACCATTCACCCAGAAAGCACAAAGATGTATCAAGATTTGAAGAAGTATTTTTGGTGGCCGAGCATGAAGAGGGAGATAGCGGAATTCATAGCAAGGTGTTTAGTATGCCAACAAGTTAAAGCGGAGCGTCAAAGACCAGGTGGTTTATGCAGCTATTACCATACCGCAGTGGAAGTGGGATGACATAGACATAGACTTTGTTGCAGGTTTACCCAGGACGGCTTCAGGTCATAATGTCATTTGGGTCTTTATTGACAGATTGACAAAAGTATGCAGGTTGCTAGCAGTAAGCATGTCATGGCGGTAGATAGATTAGCGAGGTTGTATGTGGATAGAATTGTGCCATTGCATGGAATACCAATCACTATTATTTCAGACAAGGATCCTAGGTTTACATCCGATTTTTGGAGGAGTTTGCAGCGGGTTGTAGGTACACAGTTGAGATATAGTTCAGCATACGATCCCCAAACCGACGGACAGACGGAAAGGACAATCCAGACCATTGAAGATATGATACGAGCTTGCTATTTAGTTTGGGGAGGCGGATGGGAACATCATTAGGTATGGTCGAATTTGCTTACAACAAGAGCTATCACACAAGCATCAGCATGGCACCATATGAAGCACTTTATGGAAGACCTTGTAGAACACTATTAAATTGGCATGGTGGGTGAAAGGCAAGTAATGGGACCGAAATTGGTGCAGCAATGTGCAAATGGTAAAGTTCATCAAAGAGCAACTTCAAACGGCCCAAGCAGGCAAAAGAGTTATGCGGATACACGGCACAGGCCCCTACAGTTTGAAGTCGGTGACTATGTGTTTTTGAGGGTTTCTCCAACCAAGGGTGTATTGAGGTTTAGAAGAAGGGTAAGTTGAGTCCCAGGTATATGGGTCCGTTCCAAATTTTGGAAAGGATTGGTGAGACAGCATACATGTTGGAGCTTTCGGCAGACTTCATGGATGCTCACGATGTGTTCCATGTGTTCAATGTTAAGAAAAATATTCGAGACCCTTCGCAGATTGTCAGCTACACTCGTAATGATTTGAAACCAGATATATCCATGACAGAGTATCCAATGATGATTACAGGTCACCGAACACAAAGGTTAAGGAATAAGGACATTGAGTTGGTAAAGATCCGATGGAGAATAGGTAAGGTGGAGAAGACACTTGGGAGTTGGCCAATGAGATGTACAAGACGTATCCATACTTGTTTGAGTAAGCGTTAAATTTTCTTTTTAGGTGATAGTCGTATATATCATGAGCTGTTAATTGCATTTGTTCCTATAATTTCGAGGATGAAATTCTTTTTAAGTGAAGTAATGTAATAACTGGTAGGTTCTGATCATAGTTTACCGGGTTTGGGGGCCAGTGTATGGCCCATTGGTAGACCATGTGTGTCTACATGTGTTTATATAGGTTGGTGTGGTAGGTGGGAGGCTGGAGGGTTGGAATTCCAAACCAAACAGATTCTCACATGAATGCGACCACCTGCCCCGTCGTGATTTAGAACTGCTTTTACGTGAGTGCCGCTACATGCGCACCGTGTGGCACATGCAGGACATCGGGATTGAATCGCGTCGGCGGGGTACGTCGCGTTTCTAAATGCAAAGGCCGATACGTTGCGATTCAAACTAATATGTTTTGGGCTTCTGCCCTTGGCCGAAACGTGCAGTTGCACTGTTCAGCTGGGGGAAGCTTTGTTGGGGATTCTGTGGTGATTTTGAGGGTTTTTGTCACATCCTGATATTTAATATATCTATAAATGTTGGAATGTGAACGATAAAAAATCAAGAGTAAAATTTAAACTATTCGAGCAGACAATTGCTTGGGGGCTTCACTAAATAAAATTATTACTGTCGTTCTACAGGTATTACATGATTCTAAATTTACAATTCAAAAGTAAACACCGCAAAGGTTGATCTCTCAGCCCACAATTCCCGATGTCCCACCTTCTAGAACTGTAGATTACCTGAGAAAAAGTAGGATTTGATGAGCTAACTAGCCCAGTAGGATTCAATCTTCTAATAAAAAAGGATTAAGATAACCAAGAATGATAAGGAATTTGACTGCTAGTAATGTTGGGTAACAAAGATAACTGAATGACCATGTCAAACAGATAATAATTGTGAAACAGGAATACTGAATTAAGATTACATGATCAAGAATTCAGAATAACAACCACGTTCTGGTTCAAGTTCATATCCAACTCATGATAAAAAGCATGATGACTAATCAAGCTAGTATATATGATGCAATGCAAACATCCACAAATCCTTTATCGTTTCGTACGGTCACTAAACGAATTCGGGTGCTCCTCCTGGGACTGGACTAGCCCCATTTGCATAGGCATATATGTCAAATGAGTCCAAAGACCCACAAATTGTCATCATAATTCATTCTTGTAAAAGATTCAAGTGGGGGTACACAAGTACTCAAGATCTCTCATAGAACAAAAGGTTTAGGATCAATGCCAAAATTTACAGAAGGTTGTAAACAAGTAGGAATCAAATATACTTGAGGTATTCAAAGACAATCCATAATGGAATGGATGACATTTGAATGATCTTTGTCAGAGATACAGGAATTGGAATCTAAGGAATAACGGAAACAACTAGTTTGGTTAATACCAAAGTGTCTCACCTTTGGTTTGACATGAAATAGATCAAGTTGAACACCTCAGACAGGTGTATGTCGACAGCCAGGGAGTGGCTGTCGACAGCTACTGTCCTCCCAGAACTAGTTTCTGGGACCTGAACACTGCCTGTCGACAGGCCAAGGTCGGCTGTCGACAAGTGAAGGCCATCTGTCGACAGCTACTGGTGGTTCTGCAATATCTGGGTTCTGGAAGCATGAACCCTATCGACAGTGGGTTCTGACTATCGAAAGGTATAGTCTAAACTTCCAGAAATGGGGTAATACTACATAGGATACTCTAGTAAGTGTCTCTATGATTCCTAACATGATTAACAACATCAAAGAGTCTTGTTTCCAGTTCTAAACACTACTTTGCATGAGGGAAACAAGTAGAACAACAGGAATATATTATGGCATGGACACCTATGACAAGATGATAACTGGAACATAACACTTCCAAACCACATTCTCTTGCAACTAATAGAAAGATTCCACAATATGCTTGGACATAACATGAATATAGCTAAATCATGATTACAAGGAATATAAAAACAATTCTAAAGATGTTTCCAGAATCAGAGGCAGTGTGAACATGGTCAAACACCTAAACATGAAGCTCTTTAGCAAGAGTAGGAGACAAGAATGAGGAAAGGAAGAGAGAATCCTACTGACTGGGGAAAGGATTAAGGTCCTTCTTCTCCTCAACGAAGGGGTCAACAGCAACAGAAGAAGAAAAAGGAGGGAAGAAGGCTAGTGCAATGGCAGGAGTAGCAGCTACAGCTTCTACAGCTACAACATAAGCAGTAGCAGCAGCAACAACAATGACAGAACAGCAGCAAGAGGAGAGAAGCAGGAGCAAGAGTAGGTGGAAAAGACCCACATGATGGTGAAGTGAGAGTTTTTATAAACTCTCAACCCCAAGCATGTATGGCACGTAGGCCATACATGTTTTGCGGTAAACCCTTTGATTTTTACAGCAACACGTTTACCATGCAACCTCAAGGCTTACACATATAAGACAACGTGTAGCTCCATAACCTGTGTGATAAAAGCCTTAACTAACCATGGTTACGTAAGCAAGGATTAATTAAAAAAAGGTTACCATAAATGGTTAAAATTCAACTGGCCCATTCGACCCTATGTTTTTGTCCAATAACACCCATTCAGGTTGAAATTTCAACCATAAGCTAATAGGAAGGTTTTACAAATTATGGTGATTTTAGTTTAATTTTTAGAATTTATTTTTCACCCAAAAAATTACCCGAATTCTGGTGGCGCCCTGTCGGAGTGCCCACATCTGAAGACAGTACCAAGATTACTTTAATAATGTAGAAATATCTCTAAAATAAAGATAATTAGGTTTCTAGTAAGTATTTATGTCTTTTATGAAAATTAGAATCTTCTCTAAAAAAAATTAATATCATATTATTATTTTGGTATTAAATTTTGGGGTGTTACAATTCCTCCCCCACTAAGAAAAGAGTTTGGTCCTCCAAACTCCATGACTAGTTTGGATGGATCACAAAGATTAAGTTTCCAGTCTCTTAAATTTCATTTAGTTTAGATTAATCTTACCAATCATGTCATGATTATTATGTCATACGATGTATACACCCTCTATATAACTTGTTATCATGACATCGTCAGTTGATGGGGATCTGTGTAGCACCCCAAAAATTTTAATTAAATAAAAATTTAAATAATAGAAATAAATATTTTCCATAATATCAGAGTATTTAAAACATACGTATCATTATCGTGTGTGCTAAAACACATCGAAAAATCCATAAAAATTATAAATCAACCCCACACATTATTCCTAAGTGTTCCACAAAGAAATTCGTGCAACAAAAATCCGATTACCAAGTGTACATCACATGGTGACCGATTACCCAAATAAGGAAACAAGTCGGAAAACCATTAACACGGAAATACGACGCAACCAAAATTAAATAAAAATATTGGGGAGACTTCCAACATTATATATTAATGACTCAATATCACAATTGGGCCAATGGACAACATTTGGCCCAAAAATCAAATGAAGCAAGAAAATACATGGAAATTCGTAGCTTAAATAAGCTGAAATTAGAAAGAGGCAATTAGAGTTGAATTGGGAAGAGAACATGCATTCTTGGCAACCCAAATTTGTGCCTAGCCATCCTTTGGGATTGCTTGATGGCCAAGGCACTCCAATGGAGGAATAAATCCTCAAATTAGGAAAGTAACAAGCCAAAACCGCAACCATAGTTTCCTTGTCATAATAGGACTCCTAAACACCATGGTTGCTTAAATACTCTCCATTAAACCCTAAGGACGAGTTTTACAACTTGTTGGGGTCGTGTGGAGGAGTGCTGGGTGGTTGGGGAGCTGTGGATCGACCATAAGAAGGACATCTTCTTCCCTTGTTCGTCTGCTACGACCTGTGCAAACCATCCCCTTGGAGTCGACCAAAGGTAGGTCAAACCTAAATCCCATCGTGCAAGGCTTATACCCCTGGAAAGAGGGTCAAGTGTACGTTCTAACCCAAGTGGAATGCCCAATTTCCAAGCAGTATACATGGAGTATTAGGCGTTCTTCAAACAGTGGTCTGAACAAGGGATTTCTGAAGAATGAGACTTCATCAACCTAGAAGGTAGGGTTTCTCGAGCCAAACCATAACAAATCTTATACCAATGTGTAGAGCATCAAGTCTAGTTTCATGTCCAGTTAGTTTCATCGAATTCCAATGAGTAGATTTTGAATTATAGGCGTTTTTCCAAAGTCGCGCTTGTTAGGGACTTTTTGTGTTCATGTCGATTTATCGTGCATCTTGAGACTATTTAAAATTATTAAAAAATCATAGTTTGCATCTATTCCATGTTCCCAACAACTTTCATGTTGATACTTTTGTCTGAAAAGCCCTAGTTGAGGAGATATAAGCGTTGCATGAGTCGTACCCCTATGCTCCTGCGTTTTGGACATTTTTGGACTACTCCTTGAAACACGTCCGGTCCCGAGGACACGTTTCAAGCCTCTGGTATCGCGACGCTGCTGGGTGACGCGATACTCTGAAAGGCGTCCTCACAAACCCCGACGTGATTTAGGCGCTGACCAGTCAACGGCAAGCACGGGTCTTCGCGCCGCCTAGGAGTCCGGGCCGGTCTCAACCGCGGCAGTCTACCCCGACGTGTTTCAGGGGGTTTTCCCGCCCAACATTTTATTAAATGATTCTCCTTAGACGCGTCCGGAACCCCAGACGCGATTCAAGCATGAACGCGGCCAGGCATATGGACGCGATTTACCCTCTTTACAGTTTTGCCTATTTTTCACTGTGCACTGCTTTTTCATGTGCGTCCACTTTGTTGGATGCATATTCGAAGGCTTACCCGAGGTCTGCTTAACTTGGTATCCAGTGTGTCATTTGCATATCTTGGGTTTGATCATTACATGATATTTGTTTAATGGCTTAAAAGTGTTTAACCCATTTAAAAAGCTTTAATTACACACACATTATTCTAATTGCTTTCTTAATGACGTGATCATTCATGCAACTTGTGATTTAATCTTCCTATTGTTCTACCATGTTTAAATGAAAATTGTTATCTTAAAATCTTGCAAACTATGATTAGTTAAAGTGCATAGTTTTATCCCATGTTATATTATTAAGTGCTTTCCGCGAGTTTGAAACCGGTGGATTGTGAATTGAGATGCGTACATCACTATACACTTGCACTGTAACGTCCTGAAAATTTTAATTGTTAGAAAATGTGAATAAAGTGGCTATTACATATTATTATTATCATTAGAATTAAATAATTATAATTTGAGATTAATTAGTGCTAATAAACGTTACCCCAGTGTCGTACGCAGAGGTGCACGCTCCCATAGGGCGACACCGGAAAACTATAACGAAATAAAAATCCGAGAACACCATAATTTTCAAAAAAATGTGGAGATATCAAAAATGTAAATATCCAGATTTATGGACGTGCAGACTTCGAAGTTAAGCAGACACGACTATTTTCCGGGAGATTTTTCACCTAGTGTAAAATAAAAGCTAAAAATTAAATAAAAATCACCATAATTTGTAAAACCATCATATTAGGCTATGGTTGAAATTTTAAGACAAATGGATACCATTTGAACATGTTTACATCAAGTTTAATGGGTCAGTTGAATTTTAGGCTAATTACGGTGGCCATTTTTCTGGGAATTCCTGATTGCTTACGTGTGAAGCTTGGGAAAGGCCAACGCTCATGAGGGGAGAGGTTAACACGATATCACCTTATGTGTAAGGTTATAAGGCTGCATGGTAAACGTGTAAGCTGTAAAAACCAACACGTAGGGGTTTGGTGTGTCATCTTGTAAGGCATGTGTAGGAGGCTATAAACGCACCCCAAAGGGCGTCGTACTCACCTTTCCATTCATGTTCTTGCACCCACCCTTATTCACGTAGAGTTCCTTGCTGCTGGAGCTACTTGCACCAAGAGGAGTTACTGTTCTTTCTTCTCGCACCTTGTTCCTGTTCGAGCTATTGATGGAACTCTTGTTAGAGCTGTGCTAGGAGTAGCTGGGAAGCCAGAATAGCATGCTGGGAGGTGTTGTTGCTGAGCAACAGCCAACTACAATTGCTTATTCCTCTACTTGTGGTCATTTCTTCATCTTCTCCAAGCTAGGTAGGCTTCAATTCTTTCCTTCCTCTCTTACTCTTACTCTTGAACATGCTATGGAACTTACTGACTAGGTGTTCAACTTTCAAGCTCTTGTTTTAATTCCATAAGTATCCTTAGAATAGCATGTGCATCATGTATTGCTATAGAAGTTTCCCTCGAATTCAAGTAGTCACTGCTTTGGTAAGGATAATCTTCCAGTACCATGTTGTGTAGAATTCACTTCCCGTTTCTTCTTCTTCCTACTCTTCATCCTTGGATTACTGGTTTAAAGATATTTAGTATCATAAGCATGCTACCCTTCAAATATAAGAAGTAGTTCCATGATAGGAACTAAATCCCTCTTGTTCAAGTTGGTATTAATCATGGGAATCATCACATCATTTCCTGTATCATCTCAACTTGTGTTAAATTGAAATCATGATGATCCCACTGTATAAGAGTATATTCGTTTGTGGTAGTTCTTTCTACCTTCATGAAGTGATTCATTGAGAGACCATGTGAGTCTTAAGTGTGTATCTTGATAAATTATAGCTAAGGGACAAGAAGAGGTTCCAATAATCTTTGTCTTTGAATTGTCTTTCCCTTTTGGATCACCCATGTACACCATGTGCCAACATGTCTCTTTCACTTCTTTGTATCTTTGATCTGTTCCTTGAAGTTGAAATTATACTTATGTAAAGTCTTAAACATGGTAGGAGTGGCAGAAGAGCTTGGTAGAACAATTTCTAAATGGTTCTAATCATTTTCTAAAAGTCTACACAGCACCCGTCGATAGCCATGCTTCTAGTTGTTGACAGGGCCATGTTTCCAGAGCCCAGGAGGGGTTACCTGACAATGGCTGTCGATAGGAACCTCTTGGCTGTCGACAGGCCCTGTCAGAATTGCATTTCTGCTTCTGGGAAAATATAACCTGTCGACAGGCACTACCAGAACCCTATTTTCTGCACTTACCTTGTTCCAATCATTGCTGAAACAACACTCAATTAATCTAATCATTTGCCTACCTAATCTTTGTTGTTTATACCACCTAAACGCCTGCTAAAATCCCTCAAGTTTCTTCTATCCTTACATTGAATCATCTATTAAAAATTCCAAGCATAATTGATATTGTGAAGTTATCAACTTTTGTAATCAGTGAAGGGACAAAGTTCCCAAGTTCTTGTGTGTGATCTCTGAGTGAGACCTTGTGTATCCTTGGTCCATTACAAGGATGTATGTGTTATGATGACAAGTTGTGAGTCTTTGGACTCGTTTGAGAAATATGCCTGGCAAATAAAGGGCTGGTTTAGTCCTGGGGGGAGCGCCCGAATTCGTCAGTGGCCGCGCGGAGGTGATGAGGACTCGTGGATGTTGGCATGCATCAATTCGTGTTTGATTAGTCATCATATCATGCTTGTGTGTATGAAAATATGTCGGATTCTGAATTTAAGTATCATCATGAGTTATTGATCTTGCTTCTAAATTATTCTTGTTCAATACGTGTTATAGAATTGACTCATTCGTTCATAGCCTTGAACACTCAGTGTTAACAATGTTCATGTTCCTATCTTAAGATTATACATTTGAATCCTACTGGGCTAGTTAGCTCACCAAATCCTACTTTTTCAGGTAATCTACAGTTCTAGAAGGCGGGACTTCAGGATTTATGTGTGGAGAGACCAATCTTGGCGGTATTTTACTTTTGAGATTATAACTCAAAAATCTTGTAGAACCTGTTGAATGGCAAATAATACTTGCTATTTAGTGAAGCCTCTGAGCAAATTTATGCACAATTATTTTAAGTTTTACTCTTGATTTCTCATTCGTTCACGTTCTGACATTTATAGATATATTAAATGACAAGACGTGATAGAATGGTATCAGAGCATTGGTTGAGGATTCAAATAGTTATTGGTCTTTAATGTCCTGTAGTGACCTGTGAGAATGGGTAGAAAGCTTGAGGGTAAACTAGATAAGTAAAGTAGGAAATGGATTGTATTGAATATGAAATGAATATCTAGAGATATGTTCCTTCCTACGATTCATCTTCACTTCCATAACTTCATGCTTGTAATCATGCTTTAGCTAAAGTTTATGTTATGACTCAAGCATACTATGAAACTCATCCTATTAGAAGCAAGAAAATGTTGTCAGGAAGTGTTGCACTTCTAGCTGTCATCTTTCCTTAGATTTCCATACCACAATATATCCCTTTTGTTCTACTTGTTTCCCTCATGGAAAGTGGTGTTTAGAACTGGAAACAATACTCTTTTGATGTTGTCAATCATGTAAAGATTCATAGGAACACTTGGTAGAATTTCCTATGGTAGTTTCTCAACATTCCTGGAAGTTTAGATCACACCTATCGATAGACAGCACTTACCTGTCGACAGGTATCATGCTTCCAGAACCCAGAAATGCAGAACTGACAGTAGTTGTCAACAGATAACCTTGATCTATCGACAGATGGCCTTCACCTGTCGACAGCCGATTCTGGTCTGTCGACAGATACTATCAGACCCCAAAAAAACTGGTTCTGTGAGGACAATGGCTGTTGACAGCCACTTCCTAGCTGTCGACACATACCAGTCTGTGATGGACTGATCCTTCTTCAGTCAGAAGTGTCAGCAGGAACCCTATAAAACTAGAACTCATACCTTATTTACATTCCATATCATTATTTAAGTAAATGTTATAATTTAATGATTCATTTACTTAATATATTACATGTAAATAAGGAAGTACCCCCCATTTGAATCCAATAAAAATATTAGAAAAATCATATCTATTACCAATAAAAAGTCAACTCTCCCACCGAAGAAGAAAAACGCGATTTTGGCGATTCCATCAAAATAGCGTCTTTCTAATTTCTCACAATTTGGCCTACCTAAAAATCTCATAATTCAAATAAACCTAGTAGAATGCTAAGAATCCAAGGCCCGGTGAAAAATGATAAACAACATATGACTTCTCCAAGGGAGCCCTCTCCTACTGAAGGAAAAGTCAAACCTGCTCATCCCTTAATTTACATTAATATGACTTTTGCATTGATATGTTATTATCTCCAACTCTAAATAAGAATTAGTAAATAAATGATTCAATTGATCATATAGATTTCATGACTATCCTCATGACGTATTCTTCCGTTGACTTTTCTATTTTCTTAGATTCCAAATCATTAGACCACTGAGATGAATCATTTAATCATCATGTCACTAAACCAAGTAAAACTCTTTAATAACTCAAATGTGTGGAACACTCACACAATTGATGAGTCAAAATTTTAAGATTGTTTTTCTCACAAACCATACATACATAATGTAGGATTGAATAGGTTTACTTCTATTAAAGTAGACAACCAAACAAATTAGTGAAGAAAGAAGTAGGAAAATATCCAACTAGGGACATCTTTGAAGAAAAGCAAGTATATACAAATACTTTACCCTAAAGTTTGGCTTTAGTAAGATAACTTCTTGAACTTCCAATTACCTCCTCTATAGGCTTGAACTCATCAAAATCTTTTTCCGACTATAACAGAAGGATTAAATATCTCCTAGTTGAGTTACATCCTAAAGTTTTACTTTAATTAATAAACAACATAGCATGTCAACGTACACAAACAATTGGACTTGGAATCAGTAGCAAAAGTATCAGTAGAGTCAACTCCATGTCTTCTAGAGTCGATATCACTCAGGAATAATAGCTTTGACTAACTATCCATCACGTAGAGTTGATCTTGTAATATCCCAGTGTCAACCTCACATATGAGTATAGTCAACCTAACCTCCATTTGGAGTTAACAATTATATTGATAGTATGAATTAAAAAAAAACTGAGTTTTAAATTACATGATTAACTAACTAAACTTAAATTTGTTTGCTCAGCCAGCGTAATGGGAGAAGAAACACAATGGAAAGAGGTTCAACACGCAATGGACAACCTTGCTCAGTCCTTAGAGCGGGTAGTTCCTGTTGATGATCAAGGACAAATAAAACTGCATAAGAACATTCGTAATCCAAACTCTCAAGAAACAGTGAGTATTACAGCGTCCATATGGAAGAAGACAGTTCTCCCCAATAATAGAGAAATAGCTAGCAAACAGAAGATGAAGCGGAGCAAAGAGAACACAAAGATTAAGAAGGCCAACAAGAAAGCGAACGTTAAGGCACAACTTAAGGAAGTTTGTGCGTGTTGTCACAAATCAGGCCACGTCAAAGAGAACTGTTGGTGGAGATTAGGAGCGTGTTTGAAATGTGGTAGTCTACAGCATCGGATCTCTAATTGTCCAAATCTCCTCAAGACAGAGATAGGAATCCAGGAAGACCTTAAGCCATAAGGAGAATGGACTGAAGTTATAAGAAATAATCCTTGTATATAAGTCAATAGGACTAGAGTATAGCGAGAAGTACTTGAATTTAGCTGTTATAGTATGTCAAAACTTGGTAAGTTCTGCCAATCAATGTAATTTTGCAAGGTTGATTATGGAGTTCTGTAATGGAAATCTTATGTGATAAATAAAATTATCGTTGTCTATCCTTATAATATTCATACTCATCAACCTCGTCATTCACGTAGTGTTCCTTGTTGCTGGAGCTACTTGCACCAAGAGGAGTTATTGTTCTTTCTTCGCGCACCTTGTTCCTGTTCGAGCTATTGATGGAACTCTTTCTAGAGCTGTGCTAGGAGTAGCTGGGAAGCCAGAATAGCAGTGCTGGGAGGTGTTGTTGCTGAGCAATAGCCAACTACAATTGCTTATTCCTCTACTTGTGGGCATTTCTTCATCTTCTCCAAGCTAGGAAGGATTCAATTCTTCCCTTCCCTCTTACTCTTACTCTTGGACATGCTATGGAACTTACTAACTAGGTGTTCAAGCTTTCAAGCTCTTGTTTTAATTCCATAAGTATCCTTAGAATAGCATGTGCATCATGTATTGCTATAGAAGTTTCCCTTGAATTCAAGTAGTCACTGCTTTGGGAAAGGATAATCTTCTAGTACCTTGTTGTGTAGAATTCACTTCCCGTTTCTTCTTCTTCCTACTCTTCATCCTTGGATTACTGGTTTAAAGATATTTAGTATCATAAGCATGCTACCCTTCAAATATAAGAAGTAGTTCCACGATAGGAACTAAACCCCTCTTGTTCAAGTTGGTATTTAATCATGGGAATCAACACATCATTTCCTGTATCATTTCAACTTGTGTTAAATTGAAATCGTGATGATCCCACTGTGTAAGAGTATATTCGTTTGTGGTAGTTCTTTCTACCTTCGTGAAGTGATTCATTGAGAGACCATGTGAGTCTTAAGTGTGTATCTTGATAAATTATAGCTAAGGGACAAGAAGAGGTTCCAATAATCTTTGTCTTTGAATTGTCTTTCCCTTTTGGATCACCCATGTACACCATGTGCCTACATGTCTCTTTCACTTCTTTGTATCTTTGATCTGTTCCTTGAAGTTGAAATTATACTTATGTATAGTCTTAAACATGGTAGGAGTGGTAGAAGATCTTGGTAGCACAATTTCTAAATGGTTCTAATCATTTTCTGAAAGTCTACACAGCACCCGTCGACAGCCATGCTTCCAATTGTCGACAGGGCCATGTTTCCAGAGCCCAGGAGGGGTTACCTGACAGTGGCTGTCGACAGGCCCTGTCAGAATTGCATTTCTGCTTCTGGGAAAATATCACATGTCGAAAGGCACTTCCTGGCTGTCGACAGGCACTACCAGAACCCTGTTTTCAGCACTTACCTTATTCCAATCATTGCTGAAACAACACTCAATTAATGTAATCTTTTGCCTACCTAATCTTTGTTGTTTATACCACTTAAACACCTGCTAAAACCCCTCAAGTTTCTTCTATCCTTACATTGAATCATCTATTAAAAATTCCAAGCATAATTGATATTGTGAAGTTATCAACTTTTGTAATCAGTGAAGGGACAAAGTTCCCAAGTTCTTGTGTGTGATCTCTGAGTGAGACCTTGTGTATCCTTGGTCCATTACAAGGATGTATGTGTTATGATGACAAGTTGTGAGTCTTTGGACTCGTTTGAGAAATATGCCTGGCAAATAAAGGGCTGGTTCAGTCCTGGGGGGAGTGGCCGAATTCGTCAGTGGCCGCTCAGGGGCGATGAGGACTCGTGGATGTTGGCATGCATCAATTCGTGTTTGATTAGTCATCATATCATGCTTGTGTGTATGAAAATGTGTCGGATTCTGAATTCATGTATCATCCTGAGTTATTGATCTTGCTTCTAAATTATTCTTGTTCAATATGTGTTATAGAATTGACTCATTCGTTCATAGCCTTGAACACTCAGTGTTAACAATGTTCATGTTCCTATCTTAAGATTATACATTTGAATCCTACTGGGCTAGTTAGCTTACCAAATCCTACTTTTTCAGGTAATCTACAGTTCTAGAAGGCGGGACTTCAGGATTTGTGTGTGGAGAGACCAATCTTGGCGGCATTTTACTTTTGAGATTGTAACTCAAAAATCTTGTAGCACCTATTGAATGGCAAACAATACTTGCTATTTAGTGAAGCCTCTAAGCAAATTTATGCACAATTAGTTTAAGTTTTACTCTTGATTTCTCATTTGTTCACGTTCCGACATTTATAGATATATTAAATGACGGGACGTGACATGCACATCTAGGTAGCCCTTTCTTAGGGATTTGGAAGCTCTCTATCGGTCATTCCGAATTGATAAGACTAGCGACCTTTTCTCTAAGACCTCCGTAAATCTCTGCTCTTCGTGGATTCCCACATGGAGGCCGAGTTGGTTGTACCATTGAAGTTCCCTGGAGATAGCGTGCACTTCCTCTCTCATCTTGTTCTCATGAGTGTGATTTACAATCTAGACTAAAGCCATTAATGTAAAGATTGAATTGAAGTATAAATCGCACCGTTATGCTGCCAAATTTATCTCTTGACCATTGTTCTCATGAAATCATGTTCAATTTACTTATTACTTGTTCTCATCTTCATCATGAACATGACATTACACATGCTTACATATTGAAACTATCATCGGCCATTATTAATGACTGTGGGTATATACATTTAAATTTAAGTGAGATGCTGACCGAGCACGGCGAGTGTCCAAGGGCTCCAGTCTAGCCCCAATGACGGAGAGTCATAAATATACTGTTAACCATGGGGTATAATGATTACTGGCGTTGCATCTGTGCTGGGAGTCGTGCATGCCGTGTTGAATGATAGATACAATAACCACATATACGTGTCCTAGTGTACATTCTTGATGGATCTTTTCTTGGTGTACATTAGTGTCTACGTGCCTAATTAGTGTTACATGATCGTGCTCGTGCGTTCTTGCTTGCTTGCGTGATATGGCCATCCTACATTTATTGCAATTAGTGATATCTTGCGTTCTTGAAAGCTATTGACATCAAGTGAAATCTTGCGTGCTTGTACAAAGTTATCTGTTGCTAGTTCTATCTTGTCATATTGTTCTATCATGATCACTCTATCTAGCTCATTCATGTATCATGTTTTAAATGAGTTTTATTCGTACATGCATATCATGACATTCATCGTGCTTACCTAGTTCTAAATTGCTAATCACTTATAGCATTGTCCACACATTGAGATATAAATCCTACTGGGCTAGTTTGCTCATTCCCTACTTTTAACCATTCTAGGTGATTATGACATTCAAGAGGAAGAGCAAGGAATGCGTCCGAGTGATGAGCGTTCCAAATATGAGTCTATCTATAGTTAGTTTATTTTGAGTGTTAGAACGTGTAGTAGGAAGTGAGGAATAAAATGTACTTTTCTTTTTATCGAGTCTTAGTCCTGTAATACTTTCCATTTGGAATATAATGAGTTGAGATTTGAATACAAGATTAGTTGAGTTCAATATTTGAGCCCTATGATGATGTATGTTGTTATACATCTAGTGCGTGCTAGCTAGAGGCTTATTTGCCGACTATT
>JACBKR010002111.1:0-37047 GCA_014218235.1 Colocasia esculenta | reverse complement strand
GTTTTCCCAAATGTAAACCATAACCAACCTTTTGCAAAAAGGAGAAAAAGACCTCAAATCGGTCCACGGTATATACCCGCTCCCCTTTTTCAAAGAAATCAAACTTTGGACTCCCAAAAGGTAGTCGTTTCAAAAATAAATACCAAATAAAAAAAAACATTTCAAAACAATCAAAGAAACAAAAACATGTCATAATCAGGATTTTCTAAGAAAAAGCATGTATATTTTTCCTCGTCCTTTACTATGAAATGGTATTCGGGTTTAGACCGTATCTAATAATACCAAGTGTCCTAACTCGATGTAAATGTACATCGATTCCGGTCGATGGAGACAGGGTCCCACATGCTACCCTAATCACCTGATGAGAATAGACATGGGACTCAAGAAGTTCAGATAAAAACGGCGCACCCGTCCGTTCGCGGACACACCCGTCCGTTCGCGGACACACCCGTCCGTTCGCGGACACACCCGTCCGTTCGCGGACACATCCGTCCGTTCGCGGACATACCCGTCCTTTTTTTGACACCATACCTTCCGTTCCCCGGACACCAAATTCTTCTTCCGCATTGCGCGGACTCTTTTTCTGTCTGTTAGACAGGCTGGCACGCCCCCGCAAACATCAAAATATCAAACAATAAATACATACCCAAACAAAATGAATGAACGCAATCATCACTTCCCGCGATATCTCAGGGAAAATCTCCCCCCCGTGTCCACAGCTGGCACGCCCGGTGGGACCTCTTCTCACCATTCATAGTAAAAAGGATGAGACTTGTATGCTGTTTATGAAAATCCTGATACTGCTATTTCCTTTTGAAGGTACTTAAAAGAAACAAATCCCAACTGTTGAAGATGGCCGTCACTTATGGACCGCTTGTCGTCAACAACCATGCCAGGTTCGGTTACCTGGCGACTCCGATCATATTCGGAGATTTCCCTGCAGTCGTCGGATCCCCTTTCTTTCTGGGAGTGTTCCGGCCCATCAACAGGAGGAAGCTGCTCAAATATCTTCCTCCCACAAATCAACAAAGAAGAATTCCAACAACAGTGGACGTGTCAAGGCTCGTTCCGCTACTGTCAAAACAGGCACCCAAATGCCTGTGAAGAATGTTGCTGTCAAAGGGGGCAACCCCATTCAACTCAAGCTCGACCTATTCGGTCCATATGATCTCCTCTACCATTGTGGCTCCTGTCTCCTCACAGCGGGGGCAAAATAAACGCCACAAGTACAGAAGGCCGCCCGCCGCCATCTCTAGATCTGGCAAGTCCGTTATGGTCGGAAATGTGCGAGTGTGCCTTGATGGTACTCCACCTACCACTCCTCGTGATAGGTATATTCCAAATATCCAACCTCGAACCGCTTCTCAGCTTCTACGGTGGTTCCGAGGAAAAATGAAGATTCCACAGTAAAAGCCGTGTGTCAAGCAAAAGACGCGGCGTCTTACCAAGTTGAAACAAATCTGGGTTCCCAAGAAGAGAGTCCAGAATTTCAAGAAAAATCAAGCAGATGCATCAAAGGTGATTCAAAGAAAAAGCAACGCCGAAGATGCCTCTCTTCAATATGCTGGATCTGAACATCCCAGAGGATGGAAAAGAAAAGGCGTATATAGAAAGCCAAACTACAATCCTCAAGGCCGGAGAATACCAGGTGGTCGAAGAAATTCCAACTCAACAATCCAATCCTCGAGTATCGGTCTTCGACCGTATATCGTGGATCCCAGAATTCTGTAAACCAAAGGCAATTCCTAGCACCAGTACTCGTCCGTCAAAAAGGCGACGTGTTACTTGGGCAGCTCGGGAAACACCCAAGCTTATAATCTTCTCATGTTACACTACTGGAAGGGAAGTTGGCGAACTCGCGGAGCAAATCGCGGAAGCCACCCCCAATATTCCCACAGAAGATGTCCTTCCTAATATCAGGCAGTTGTCAGAAGAACTCATCAACCTGGCGGGCAAATTGGCCCCTCTAATCAAGCTTCTCTCCAACTGATATCCTACATGAGGGTACTCAAATTCCCTTCCTTCAAGAAACAAATATTCAACTTGAAGAAGGTGGACTTCTACCTCTGGTAGTCATCCCGTCATCAACTTGCCGACAAAAGAAAATTTCCATGCAATGGGGATGACGACAAATATGAAATCATGCAACAGTGGCGGTCTGAAATGACCTCATGTCAATGAGATGAGACGATTGGCAACTTCAAGCCATCGACCATCCATAGAACCGGTTGCTGCTCAACATCAACCACAAAACAGCATCCGGATGGATTTATCTCACTACACAATCCAGCAATTTCTTCAACTGGTCTTCTTCCTCAAGCTACGGGTCCAGAATCAATGACCCATCTACTATTATGCCTCCTCAACGGAAGCTTGCAAATTCAAAGGCATGAAATAAAGAAGATGGTCGAAGATATGTTCGCCCAGCAGGGCGAGGGTATTCAGGCTACGGGCTTATATTCTGTCCCGTTCCCTATTCATCATCAACTCAAGAAGCTGCCAGAATCATGCCCCAAAGTCCCAAATTGCCTAAATATGATGGGATGGGACACCTCGGAGCATGTGCACATTATATAATTGCCATGGGCGATCTTGCATCAGAGGAATCCTATCTCCTCAGATATTTTGCAACTTCTTTACAGGGGTCGCATTCCAATGGTATGCAAAGCTCAAGGTTGGCTCAGTTCTCGACTGGGCTGATATGCAATCAAAATTCTATGATCGCTTCCAAACAGCAGAAAGAAAGGTCTCTCTTGCTGAGTTATGCTCCCTCAAACAAAAGAAAGGGGAGTCGCAATAGACTTCATCCAAAGATGGAGGGAGTTTAGCATGCAATGCGACAATCCTCCCATCCAGCAAGATGCAGTAATTTGCCGCAGAGGCCTCATCATACAATTAAAGAAAGACTCTTAGCTGCAAATATCAGAAGCTTTGACCAGCTGAATATTGCTGTGGCGGAAATCGAAGGCTTCTTAGCCGAGCAATCAACTTATACAGCTCAAAAGGGTAAACTCCCTAAGGAGCGCAATATCCCTGCAAAAGAAGTCAATGCTATCGACTTCTTGCCTAGTAATGAAGCAAGGGGGCAGCAATCCCCACTACCTCAAGAAAGAAACCGGAACCAAGGTACCTCCGCCAACATTGGCCGAGCGTATGAAGGCTCCTTATTCTTTCAGAAAAGTGCATACCAGAAAACTCTTCGATCTCTGCCTTGATAATCAATTAATATCACTGCCAACACCAAAGAAGCCGACAGATATCGGCAAGATCAATCAACCCAATTACTGTCCGTATCACCGTATGGTGGGGCATTCATTGAAGATTGCTTTGTCTTCAAGAACGAAGCTCAAAAGGTAATCCAAGAAGGCCATATATCTATGCAAAATGGTCTGGTTGATCCTCCACAGCCTCATACTTCGGATTGGCCAGAACAATCTGTCAATGTATACATACGGCGGAACCCGCCACAAGCTCAAGGAATCCTGAGGTTGGGTCTTCATGTAACCCACCTCAAGACACTTCTGGAGCTCATTCCCCGCCAAGATCTAGGCATCGGGGTACAAGAAAACAATACAAAGAGTACAAAGGCAGCTCGAACAATTACAACAAAGCCAACAGGAGCTGCGCCAAATCATGCAAAGCATGGAGAGGCGTCAGGATTTGCCCATTCAGGAATCCCACGCCTTCCAACCTGCTTATATTATCCACCTGTATATCCGGAGCTGCCCCCTATGCCGCCATTTCAAGACCCGATCGGTGGTTCCTTGAAAATCCTCAAAATCCTGTCGAGCCGGCAAGGTCATATTCCTTCCGTCGCCAGCATACACTGCCTCTCTTCCGGCTATGTCTGCGATCAGGATATATGGACTATCTAGTCCCGGAAGAATTGAGACCCAACTATTGCCCATATCATCACTGCTGGGACACGTCATTGAAGACTGTCCAAATTTCAAGCATGAAGTGGAAGAGTTGATCCAGCAAGGACATCAATATGGGTAATCTTCTGGTCAATCCCCCACAGCCTCATATTCAGCCACCATCAAATGAGCCATACAATCCTGGACCTTATTCGTTCAATGTCATCAATGCATCATCCTCTGGGGTCTTGAACGGAGGGACAACCGCCTATGCCGCATCCATATCTATCCAGTCGATGGTATGATGATTGGCATCCTCTACATCAACGCTCATTGATCTCAAGGATACTCAATCCATATTCAATCAGCTCAAGATCAGAGGGTTGATAAAAGCATTTGATCCCGAGCCTTATATCTCCGAAAAGGAGAGGGAGTCACATCTCTACTGTGAATATCATGCCAGAGTCATACACTCTACAAAGATTGCCCAGATCTCCATGATTGGATCGAAACAAAGATCCGCGAGGGAATAATTGATCAGGAGGGAAATTTCCTGACCCCCGCCCACAAATATATGATCCAAGTCCACAGTTCAAGCACAATATCAAGATCTATGTGAATATTATCATCGCCAGTTGGGCTATGGACGACATAGAAGCAAGGCTGATGTTGAGCAATTCAGATTTGGCCTGTTTCGATATAGAAAGGAATATCAGAAAATGCTGCCGCGAAACCAATCTCGCAGCAAGCTGAGGATTTTGTAGATGATTACTACCAACTCCCTCCTGAAATTGTTCAAGAAGCAATCAACCAACCTTTCAGGCACAACCCTCAGAGGCTGAGTGGGTCACTGTTGGCCCTCGAAAGTCAAGAAATTCTAGGAGACCCGGCAAATCTATCGCCAAGGGTCATTCTAGCAGGAAAAATATTCATGAGCCATCCTCAGAGCAAGAAGTGATGAGTTCACTAGAAGCTCTACAAATGAAGAATAGAGAGAAAAATAGAAAAGAAATGAAAAAAGAAAATGAAGAAACAAACGGAGGATGCTATGGCAGCAGAAGCTCCTCAGCAGCTGACAGCAGTCCAAAGACTCCAGCTGTTGATTAATGATTGGAAGAATATGAAGTCTCCGAGCCCTCTAATAAACCAACGCTCGACAATATATCCCTTGGGAAGAAATCGAGCGAAAGAGGCGGCTCCGGAACTGGTTATTGCAAGTTCAACATGAAGCACTCCAAGAAGGGGACCTCCCTCCTTCGCCGAATCTGAGTCTCTTCAATGGAGATGAAGAAATCACCATGGAACAGTTGGACTCTGTTCAGCTCTTTCCATTGCTATATGGTGTTCATTCCTCCTCCAAAGGAATTACAAACTCCCACAAGCAATACTACTGCACAAGCGGGAGATAAACCAACGACGCTTGTATATACCGCGTCGACCTCCAGGCAATTCAAATCGCCATACTAAGAAGAGTCGTGGTAGGCATCAAAAGGCGGCATCTTCCACTACCAAGCAGCCAGATAAGATTATACTCTTTCATGGCGAAGAAGCGAAGCCTCTGCCCGAACCTCAAATCCGGGCAGACTCTTATATATTTGATCCTTCAGATGAAGAAGGAGGACTGTCTGACAAGGTTCCTCATATGGAGATAAAAATTCAAGCCCATATGCTTCATCAAATGAGCCGGACAATGTTCCTCCTCTCCCCAATGAGAAGCTATTGGCTCCTATCTCTCAAAATAAGCCCGTCAAATCAAAAGAGCCTTCTGGGTCCTCATCAAGGGAATCTTCCCACTTGGACCAGATACTCTGAAGCTGACGACAAATTCTGCAGCAATTAAAATCACTTCCCGTCAACATTACTGTCTGGGAAGCAATTGCCTGGAGCAAAGACTTGAGAGAAACTCTCGTCAAAATACTCCAAGAACCAGAAACTTATGAAGCCCATATGGCAAATTTTCAAGCGCAAGCTGTGAAGCACTGGCGGCAAATGTCACCTTCACAGACGAAGATTTGCTACTATCTTCCTTATATCACAATCGCCCCTTATATATGAAGGGAAAGATCAATAACATGCAATTGAATCGGATCCTGGTTGATCCAGGGGCATCCATCATCTAATGCCCTCAAGACCTTCCAATCTTTATATCTTATGCCTATATGCAAAGGGTGACGGATGTGAAGATCACAGGATTCAATCAGAATTCGGAAAAAGCCATCGGGAAGGTCACCGTCAACTTGACTCTGGGGGACTTTCCCACCAGGGTGACCTTCTTCATTATTGAGGCCAATACATCATATAGAGTCTTGCTTGGAAGACCCTGGCTACATGAAAATTGGGTCATTCCATCAACTCTTCATCAATGCATTAAATATGCAAAAGAAGGAAAGCAGCACACAGTCTTTGCTGATCAAGCCCCGTTTCGGGAAGATGAATGCACCTGACTGATGCCCCTTTATATCTCGGAGGACCAAATCTTCAATCCTCCTCCCTCTCTAAAGGGAAAATAAGCAAATTGAGTCTTCCAATGAAGACAATGAAACTGGCGAGCTTTTTGTGATAAACAAAAGCCTTGCCATGTCCTGCAAATACTTCTCAAAGTAGAGCAACCCCCGCCCGAACGGCGAACATCAGTTATGAAGCTGATCATGCAAGTCAAGTTATCAATGGGAGCATTCCTCTGCCATCCAACTGCATGCAGTCTGCTCTCTAAAGCAAGAACAAAGTGTCCGGCGATTAAAAACTTTCGTCGTCACTCATCAAAGAAAAGAAAGAAGAAAGAATGCAAGAAAGGCAGCAAAGCCAATCCTCTTCTACAAAGGGAATTGATTCTTCCAACTTATACAGGGGATGATTTTGGTTGGGAAGACAGCTCCACAACCAACTAGAGTCAATACAAGAAATGGCTGATATGCCGAAAAATCAAGAAATGTGCAAAAAGCAGAAAATCCCTCAATACAAGATGCCTCCCGGAGGAATTTCTTCAAACAACTATGGGAACCTTCTCAAGTCCGGAGGCAACCTCCATTCTCCGGGAGAGATACCAGAGGGTTAGGTTATGACACCAAACCTCCTATACAGTCAATGTTGTTGGATCATCATCAGAGGTCTGCAGCACGAAGAATAATCAGGAGTGTTCCAACTCCGACTCTCAAGCTATTATTCAGCTCCATCAAATGATTGTCAAATGAAGAGCTACCAGAAGAATTCTGCAAGCCATCTTCATCCACAAATTCTGAAGATAGCATCTCTATGAAGTCTACGTCGCCAACTCTGATGACGAAGAAGATTTCATAGATCTGCAACCAGCTCCCCAAGAAATTGAAGATGGTGGACAGGCCACTATTGATGAATTAATTCAACTCAACCTCGGGGTCAACAAGATCCCCGCCAATCTTTATCAGCGCCCTTCTTGATGAACAAGAGAGGCAATCTTATCAACTCTTCTGCTGGAATTCCAAGACTGCTTCGCTTGGAATTATAAAGAAATGTCAGGACTGGAGCCATCAGTTGCTGAGCATGAATCATCCATACTGCACACGGCCAAGCCTGTCAAACAAGCTCAAAGGCGTATGCGGCATGAACTAGAATTGAAAGTAAATACCGAAGTCGACAAGCTTTCTGAAGTAGACTTCATCGAGCCGTGTATATATCCAATATGGCTCGCCAATATTGTTCCTGTGAAGAAAAAGAATGGTCAAATCCGGATATGCATTGACTATAGGGACTTAATAAAGCATGTCCCAGGATGACTTCCCAGGTCCAATCACTGAAACTATGGTGGATATGACCACCGGATATGAAGCCTTGTCATTCATGGACGGGTCTTCCGGATACAATCAAGTCCGAATGGCAATCAAAGATAAAGATCATACTGCATTCAAATCACCCAAGGTATCTTCAACTATAAGCGGATGCCCTTTGCTTGAAAAATGCAGGGGCTACATACCAAAGAGCCATGACCAAGATATTCAATGAAATGATCCATGATGTGGTTGAATGCTATGTGGATGACTTAGTCGTCAAAACCAAAAAACGGGAGGACCATCTATATGATCTTCGCCGTGTTTTTGAAAGGCTTCGTCAATTCAAATGAAAATGAACCCTATGAAATGTGCATTTGGGGTTTCAAGTGGCAAGTTCCTGGGCTTCATCGTCAAATACCGGGGAATAGAAATAGACCCCGATAAATCAAGGCGATCCAGCAACTGCCTTCTCCTCAAAATTTGACAGAGCTAAGGTCACTCCAAGGGAGATTAGCCTATATCAGGCGATTCATATCCAATCTCTCAGGAAGATGCATGTCGTTCGGCAAATTAATGAAAGAATGCTCCCTTTATCTGGGACCAAGAATGTCAGGATGCTCTTGAACAAATCAAAGAGTATCTTCTCACTCCTCCAGTCCTAGGGGCGCCAGTTATTGGAAAGCCTATACTCTATATTGCAGCTATGGATGCTTCTTTGGGAGCTCTATTGGCACAAACAATGACGACGATAAAGAGCAAGCTTTATATTATCTTAGCAGAAAGCTAATTGGTCCGGAACTCCGGTATCCCAATGGAAAAGTATGCCTAGCACTGGTATTTGCTGTAAAGAAATTGAGGCATTATCTGCTGGCTCATGAAATTAAACTCATCTCCAAGTATGATCCAATCAAATATCTGCTAAGGCAACCCATATTGTCAGGACTCGCAAAATGGGCTCTGCTCCTTCTGGAATTTGATATCACATACATCCCACAAAGGGCAATCAAAGGGCAAGGCTTGGCCGAATTTTTAGCCGCACATCCAGTGCCAGAAGATTCCCCTTTATCTATAAATCTTCCAGAAGAAGAAACTCTTTCTCCTGCAAGTGAAAATTTAGTTCTCGAGAGGTTGCCACAATTGAGCTACCCTCTTGGGAATTATATTTCGATGGAGCTTCCCGAACTCTCCTTATACTGATTTCTACCACCGTCTCTACTGGAGCAGGGATTGTCCTAATCACTCCACATGGAGGAATTTTATACAACTCCTGTGCTCTTATGAAGCCACTCACAAATAATGAAGCCGAATATGAAGCTCTGATTATTGGGCTCCGGCTGGCTCTCGAAATGGAATCAAAGGCATACAAGTTTATGGTGACTCACAACTGGTCATCCGACAAATATTGGGCCAGTATGAAGTCCGTAAACCACAATTGCTTCCATACTATACCACTGTTATGAAGCTCAAAAAAATTCAACTTCTTCGACATATCCCATGTGCCGAGAAGTGAAAATTCTCAGGCTGATGCTTTAGCCAAATTGGCCTCTGCTATAAAATTGCCTCCTAAAGGGGAATTGGACATAAGTGTCCGCCACAGAAGGCTCATGCCGAGTATTCTCGACGCTGAGTCTAATGTTACGATTGAAGAAGCACATACTATAGAGCAAGATACAACAAATGAATCTGAAGATTGGCGCGAGCGATATTAGATCAAGGGAGGTTGGCTACCTTCTGATCGAGCACAGAATTCAGCTCTTCCGTAGGGCTACATCATATCAAATAATAGCAGATCAATTATACAAGCTGTCCATGAAAAGAAAGGACCAGTCTCCTCAGATGCTTATCCCTCAAAGAAGCCAAAATCATCATGAAAGAAGTCACTCCGGGCGTGTGGTGCACACCAAGCAGGAGAAAAGATGAAAATCAACATCAAGCTAAAAGGCTTCTACTGGCCTACCATGTACGCAGATTGCATCCAATATGCCCGTACATGTCATCAGTGTCAAGCATTTGGCCCTACCAAGGAAATCACCAAATGTATTACATCCCACTGCGCCAACATGGCCGTTTGCTGAATGGGGTATGGATATGTGTGGGACCATTCCCACCCTCATCTCAAGGCCACAAGTTCATACTAGCTGCTACAGACTACTTCTCTCGTGGGCTGAAGCTATCCCATTGAGGGAGGTAACGGAGAATCAGTCGCCAAATTTGTCAAGCAAAACATAATATACAGATTTGGGACTCCTCACAGACATATCCGATAATGGGTCGCAATTCAGAAACAAAACAATATATGCCTTAGCAGCAAAATTCATATTGATTGGAGAACATCGTCAGTATATAATCCACAGGCAAATGGTTGGCAGAAGCCTTCAATAAAACCCTCTGTAAATTGCTCGCCAAGATAGTCGGCAACAGAAAGCGGGAATGGGGAGAAAAGGTTCATGAAGCCTTGTGGGCTTATCGAACTGTGTATAAAACCCCTACCGGATGTTCGCCCTTCTCCTTGGTATATGGAGCTGAGGCCATGATCCCTATAGAAATTGAAATGGCATCCTATCGGGTGCAATCCAAGGTGAACTACAAAATCAAGATCAAGACCAAATAGAAAGGAGACTTGAGGCTCTCCAATCTAGAAGGAAGCGCCTTGAAGCATACAAGTCTCTCCGTAATATCAGCTAGAATGGTTCGAGCATTCGACAATTAGCAAGACCCAGAGCTTTTAAGCAAGGGGATCTTGTCATGGTCAAATGCAGAGAAGCAATGGCCGGAAAGTCATGTGGCAAACTGCAACCCACTTGGCTCGGTCCATATATCGTCACTCTGGCATATGAAGGAGGCGCATATCGGCTAGTCGACCATAAAGGTAATGTGCCCTTTCCCCCGCTCAACGGGAAACACCTGAAATTGTATCACGCGCCAGAACATGAATTCCTGGCCAACCACCAAAACAAAAACCAACCACCCAAAAGGGCTCGAAGCCGAAAGAAAATGAAAATGATGAAATAAAGTTTTGCCATAGATGGGGGCAAAGGAATCAAACTTCCACCTGCCCGTCATATACCCCGAACTTTTCAGTCCCTTACCGAGCATGAAGCCAAGGGCATCCATGTATAAACAAAAAAAAAGAAAAAAGAAAAATTCCATGAAAGATGGAGGCTTATTTTGCAACACCCGCCAAATGAGGCTCCAAGCTACAGTGCTAACAATGTCCAATCCAAATACCAAAACCATAGCCAGCAAACCAAAAGGTAGGCTATGTCAAACCATACCAAAACCATAGCCAACAAACAAAAGTAGGCTATGTCAAAACCATACCAAAACCATAGCCACAAACCAAAAGGTAGGCTATGTCAAAACCATACAAAAACCATAGCCGCAAACCAAAAAGGTAGGCTATGTCAAAACCATACCAAAACCATAGCCAGCAAACCAAAAGGTAGGCTATATCAAATCCAAATACCAAAACCATAGCCAGCAAACCAAAAAGGTAGGCTGTATCAATCCCAATACCAAAACCATAGCCACAAACCAAAAAGGTAGGCTAGTCAAAACCATACCCAAAAGCCATAGCCAGCAAACCAAAAGGTAGGCTATGTCAAAACCATACCAAAACCATAGCCAGCAAACCAAAAGGTAGGCTATATCAAATCCAAATACCAAAAACCATAGCCAGCAAACCAAAAAGGTAGGCTATGTCAATCCAAATACAAAACCATGGCCAACAACCAAAAAGGTAGGCTATATCAAATCCAAATACCAAAACCATAGCCAGCAAACCAAAAAGGTAGGCTATGTCAATCCCGATACCAAAAATCATAGCCAACAACCCCAAAGGTAGGCTATGCCAAATCCAATACCCAAAGCCATAGCCGGCAAACCAAAAGGTAGGCTATGTCAATCCAAAACAAAAACCAAAACTGAAATCCCCAAGCCCCAATCCAAACCCAAACTCCATACCAAAGCCATAACAATACCCAAAAAAAAAAAAATCTCTTCACGCTCAGAAGCTATCACCACCCATTCCATCACCCCTCACCACCCACTCCATCCCATCACTACCGTTTTTAGAACCAGACCCTCACCCTTTTGATTATCTGAGCCAGTCAAATCTCCAAAAAAAAAAAAGAAAAGGGGGGTTAAAAATAGAGATACCCCGATGGACTTAAGTATACGATTCCTTGTGTGCTTAAGGGTAAAAGATCGAAAAATCCAGCTGAGGCGAAAACCCGAGAGGGCGCTTCAGGCAAAAATGGATAACCCCTCAACGTGAAAACCCGAAAGGGCGCGTTGGAAAAAGCTAAAGGGGGCCAGTCTTGGTGAAAACCCGAAAGGGCGCTAAGGCTGGTAATGTGAAAACAAAAAAAATGAAAAAAAATGAAATGATGAAAAGAGGATTTCTCGTCATCTCCATTCAAGTCGCCACATTACAAACTTGTAAAGGTGACAGATACCACATAGAAAGAGATCAAGGCAACAAGCCCAATATACAAATGTTGTGCTGTGAAACAAAGGCAGGAATGCTTTTTCCTCTCCAGCCATTCAAATCCAAATACAAACCCTTACCCGGCACCAAGCCATAAGGAGGGGTGAAATTCAAATCCCAAGTCAAACAATAAACACCATTCCAAACCCCATTTAAAACCATCCAGGGCCAAATCAGACCCAAATCACACCTCATATCCAAACCCAACCAAATCCAAAATACCACAAAGGTGACCCAAGTCACCCAACTACTCATATTCAAACCCAATCCACATCCAAATCCAAATTCCAATCCGAATTTCCAATCATTGCCATATTCAAATCTCAAACCACATTGAAACCATCACTCAACTCCACAACCAAACCTTTGGCTATTCACCCATCCAAGTCAGTTGAGTCCTCGACGGCCTTGGTAAGGAAAAAAAAAAGAAACAAAAAGGGGTTAAAAAAGAGATACCCCGATGGACTTAAGTATACGGCCACTGTATGTTGAGGGTAAAAGATCAAAAAATCCAGCTGAGGTGAAAACCCGAGAGGGCGCTTCAGGCAAAAATGGATAACCCCTCAACGTGAAAACCCGAAAGGGCGCGTTGGAAAAAGCTAAAGGGGGCCGTCTTGGTGAAAACCCGAAAGGGCGCTAAGGCTGGTAATAAAAAAAAGGAAGAAAAAAAAGAGACAGAAAATGAAAGAAGGAATTTCCTTGTCCTTCATATTTATATTCATAAAGTCATAAGTCACTCTGTTACATATTCATAAGGGTGACAGATAGTCACACACTATTTACAAAAAAAAACAAATCAGGACAACGAGCCTAATACACAAAGGTTATGTTGAGAAGCAAAGCCAAGAGGGTGCCTTCTTCTGCAGCCGCTCTGCCTTCCTAGCTTTGGAAGATCCGGGCCGGCGAGAGCCGCTTCTATCTCTAGCACGGAGGCCTCCCTCTTCGGGATCTTCAACTCCATCTCTGGCATCTTGAGCCTGACAAGATATTGCCTCGCCAAGCTCGCGTTCCAGCCGAGCCATCCGCAGCTCTCGCGTCTTCTGACGCTTGCGCACTTCAGCAGCCTGGATCATCGGCTTCAGCATCGCTCTCCAGAGCTTCAAATCGCTGGGCCCAGGTCATCTCAACCTGACGGGTGTACACCCTGTTCCAAACATCGGTGATGAAATTCATCCAACGCTCCTGCTGGACTCCCATGCTAAAGGCGATCCCGTATGTTGCTCCAGCGCCTCTCGAATAACTTCAATGGGCGCCGGTCTGTGGAATCTGCCAATGCCGTTATTCGGCCAACAAGGAATTCCCAGCAGCCATCATCAGCAAAATGCGGGGCTGGTTGCGTCCCTTCAGGCCATCTTATACCATGCTCGGGGGAGCACCAACCTCCAAGGGGAGAGTTCTCCTCGTCAAGATTCGGCACAATGTCTGCCCCGAAAAGAAATCAGCAGCAAGAAAAAGGCTGTTAGCAAGACAAAGCTGATAAATACCAAGTCAAAAATGCAAGGCATAAAGCTCGGCTCTTCTCACCTGGGGCGGGAATTTCGCCTTCCTCCTCAGCCTCAGATTCTGAAGGTTGAGCGAGATTGGATGGTCCAGGATGCGGATCTTGAAAGGAGCTGGAAAATATGGCGAAGTTGCATAAAATTGTTCCCCATCATATGGGAAGGTTGGAGGAACATAGGCAGGATCTGCCTGGTGAAGACCTCCGCCTCCACTTGTGGTTCGCCCACTTGAAAGGCAGATTGAGCTGGGAAGTCCAAAACGGGCTCATTGAAATTCCCCAACTGGGATGGAGAAGTTCGCCCCTGAGACAGAATATGAATCTGTCGTTCCCCAGCCAAACAATTGATCACAGAATTCTGCCCCTTTTAAAAGCAAATACAGCAAGGAGGAGGATTCGTCATGAAAAGAATGTGTCATGAAAAACTATATACGGGCTTGAGAAAATCGGCTCACCAAAAGATTGTCCCTACAGGAGGCTCCTCCACAGGTCTCGGGATATAGACCTCAACGGGGGCAGAAGAATACTCTCCTTCTGAAGCTCCCAGTTCAGCATATGTGAATCCTGGGCAGTCACATCGGCTTCTACCACCCCAGAAAATGCAAAATGAGAGGGAGCACCATCAGTCCCCTCTCCGGGCAAAGGATCTGCCATAGCCTGCAGAGTGCTCCCGTTTCCCTCTCTATGAAAAATAGAGGGACTTTCGGGCGGAGAACCACACTCATCTGGAAGGGGTGAGCCGGCGCCCGCCTCATCAGTTTCATCATCTAGTGCAGAAAAGTATGAAAGAAATCATATGAGAACTGATGATAAAAAAAAAAGGAGGCGGGGGAATCTCAAAGAGTATACCGCTCGAGGAGGCATATGCAACCTCTTTGGCCTTCTCAGCTCTTCTATTGGTAGAGGAAGAGGAGCGCCGGGCGAGTCCCGTTGCCCCTATCCCCGTTAATCCTCAAAACGGGAGTAGCTGGAAGACAAGGTCACCATATAAAAAAAAAAAAGGGAAAAAGAAGAAAAAAAAGGGGAAGAAGAAGGAAAAGGGGGTGGCTTACGTGCTGACTACTCTGATAAAGGCTTCGGTACCAGCTGAAGGAAGGTGGTGCTACAAGCTTCCCCCACTCTCTTCATATATCCTGAACATCTTGAAATGTCTTGGCATTTTCTAGCCGAGGGATATATTCCAGAGGCCCAATATTGCCAATTACATTAATAAGATGTCTTTCCCATCGTGTCCATCCGGGATGGCCGATGCTCTCTGGAGGTAGCTTTGTCACAAAGATACTGCAGGAGAGTGACCGCAGTCAGATAATAAATGATTCCACCAGCAATATGATGAAGAATCATCGCTGGCGACCGGGCTTTTGTCCAGAACAGCTCTATGGATGCCAGGAGCGGTATTTCCCCCTGATAATAATACCTGTCATTTTCGGCCTTGGTATTATGTGACATACTGGCATCATAACGCTTCTTATATGAAGCTGCTATGCTGAAAAGTGCCGGTTAAGATATGCCTCGTCAATGAAGACCGGGGACAAGCTGTACTGCACAAGCCGAGAGTCCTCCCTCTCCCTATTTTTGCCAGGGGAGAGTCGGAAATACCGCTCCGGTCAAACCACCACCTGGCATAAATATATCCATATGTCCCGTCATTCCTGGCGCAGGAAGGGCACATGCTGAACCTGTTTCAGGACGACGGAAATAATTCCACCAACTTGCTGCGCCGTCATGTGAACATCATGGCCGCTTGGAGTCGGAGTGACAATGGAAATTCCGCAGGTGGCGGGATAGACTGATCATACCCAAAATTTCTGGCAAATCGCGAAGGATAAAGGCTCAGTGATAAGAGTCGATCCCACGCGATACACAATACTCCGGCCGAATACAGCATAGCCAGTCCTGATACACAGATTGGCTGGTTATTGCTATTTGCTGAATAATATTGTGTCCCGTCGGAGGTCTGGGTGCAGAAAGGCCTGGTTCCCCGGGATGCATTGTCAAATTGAAGTAGCCCCTGCTCATTGTTCGGCAGAAAAGATAACTGGATCTAGTACTCATCAGCTCTGTCAGTGATCTCCAGCTGGACGATTCCGGAACATTAAAATTAATGGAGCTGAGGCGAGGCAAATCAATTGTCTGACACAAACTAGGCAGCAAAAGGCCGGCCCAAGCACTCAAGTAATGGGTGGGTAGCTGCACCTTCCGATCTCGGGGACTGGGATGTGAACTCAACGATCCCAGCCCGTGAAATATATTTGCTAGTGCTGCAGGAGCCAAAGCAAGTTGACGGCCCTCTGCCAGAAGGCAAGCAGGATAAATAAGGCCTGGCCGAATATATTCTTCCTCGCCATGGGGAACCACAAAGCTGGACAGCCAGTAAACTAAGTAAGCGGCCAAATAAGTGCGGTCAGGTAGCCGCCGAGGGTTCCAACCCATATCCTTCGGGCACAAATGAATCGTCCCCGGGAAGGCTTCTTCACTTCTAGTTGCTGATATTCTTCTAAACACGCGACCCTCAACTGAAAAGCCCTCGAAGAAGCAAAATGGCCCATTATAAAAATATCGAAGCCAGGCATTCTGACTGACTCTTATAGTTGAGGAAGATGAGGATGCTTTGTCTGTTTTCCCCGACACGGGCTAGGTCCCGCCATACTTTTGTCAGGAAACGGAGGCTATATGGATAGAAATACTGGCCAGAGCCATTGCTGCGGTGGCTGTGCAAGTCATCCAATACAATTTCTTCATAAAAAAGCCCAGATATCGGCAGGCCTGAAATTTGGTGAAAGCCCCATAAGTCAATGGAAGTTTCACCCTCAGCCGTCCCGAAGGTATTCCATCTGGGGCTAAATCTCTCCACCAAACCTCGGAGAACACCTGTGTAACAGGGATAATCATATAAAGCTGCCTCAACAGCTCCATAGATGCCAGATTTCTTCAAGATCTCGCCATAATGGTGCAAACACCGTCACCACTCTGTGGCCCCATAACGAAAGATATGAGAAGATACAACTGACCAGCGGCCATACCAGCTGGGAGAAGTGAAATCAATAATCCGATCCAAAGACATCGGATGTCATGACTTCCAGCGGCATACCGGGAATCACCTGGCATCAGATAAGTGCCATTGATCTCCATTGCAGTTGTATGGCGATTCTGCAAGTTCCAGATAACAGGGGACAGCTTCCGTGACCGAGTATAACAATCAAGGTCACGATTATAAGGGCCAAGGTTATCAGCCGTCGGCATCCTCTTCAAAGGCATATATCCCAGAGGAAAACTGGGGTAAGAAAAGGCACAGGTACCCAGGAGGCTATCCCGGAACCTTAAAATGGCAAATTCCAGATACCTTCTCTCCGCTGAAATACAGGGATCATTCTCAGACATATTGGGTGGGATGAACCCCTGGATGAAGGAAAATAATTCCCTGTCAGATGGGAGATGGCTTGAATAGCCTCCTCTCCGTGTATAATGATAAGTCCCCTTTTGAAGACCAATGCGGGAGTAATCCACTGAGCCTTCTGGAGCAAGACCCTCAGGGTTAAGGGTTGCTACTACATGGTAACCACTATCCAGAGAAGCTAAATTGGCTTCAGTGATACGAGGCCTCGCCAGGGCAGGCATCATAATTCCTTTCGGAACAACCCCGTCACGGGTCTTCTGGCTGTGGTTGTCCCGGCCAAGTAATTTTTCTTGAAAGGCATGATGAAAGCCTGGGAAACCACAGGTAAAACAAAAAGGAAATTAGAAGAAGGAAAAGGCACTAAATCCAGCTGAGCAGAAATCCGGGAACAAAAGCACTACAAAATGCTCCGGAATGCAAAGCGGATTTACACGGGTCGCGTGTCGTCACTTTCAGTTCCGACACGTGTCCCGTGGGGGGCATTTGTTGAACGGTAAAGTGTGACACGTTTATTTCAGCGGAATTACAAAATCCATCAGATGATGGTCCAGCGACTAGCCTAGTTGAGCCTAGTTTGGCGGACGACGGTTCGAGTCGCGGACATGATGAAAGGGCCGTTGGGCCACGAAGATTAAATGTTGGTTATCAGCAGGCCTGGTTACAATACATTATCAGCAGCCTGCTCAGAGGCCAAAAAGTTGTGATTTAAATGACCCCAAGGTTATTTAAGTTACAAACTTATTAGCGGGATCCTTCCCCAAATTCAGCAGGGAGTTCCGGCCCTTAAAATGGTGCCCGAGTCCCGGTTAAAATGAAAGTACAAGGAGAACATGTCTCCGTCCAAAGTACGAAGCACGGAAAAATCCGGCAGCACAAGGTCTATAGACCGAGTACGAAGGACAAGTACAAAGAACAAGCTCGAGGAAGAACTCCGAGGCTTGCAAAGGCACCCTCTGATCGGGCAGAACTCCGAGAAGCTGGGGCGAAGCACCAAGGAAACGGAGCCGGACGCCAGCAGCACCTCCGGCAGCACAAGGTCTATAGACCGAATACAAAGAACAAGCACAAAGAACAGCTCGAGGAAGAACTCCGAGGCTTGCAAAGGCACCCTCCGATCGGGCAAAACTCCGAGAAGCGGGCAGAACTCCGGGCCAGAAAGAAAAACTCCAGCACCTGGGCAAGATAGCCTTGTAAATGAGGGTATAGGGGGGGTATTTATAGACAAAATCCCCCCCTCTCCCCTCTCTTTCCATCGGTTAGGACCCCCTAACCGATGGTGACCTCACAATGAGGTCACCATCGGTAAGGGGGGGTCTCCCCCTAACCGATGGTGACCTCAACATGAGGTCACCATCGGTTAAGGGGCTAACCGATGGTGACCTAAGCATGAGGTCACCATCGGTTGCCCCTAACCGATGGTGACCTCATGATGAGGTCACCATCGGTTAAGGGGGACTCTCCCAACCGATGGTGACCTCATCATGAGGTCACCATCGGTAGGGTCTAACCGATGGTGACCTCATGATGAGGTCACCATCGGTTGCCCCTAACCGATGGTGACCTCATCATGAGGTCACCATCGTTGGGCACCCTCTTTCCTTCCCTCTCCCGCATGTAAAGGTTCTTCCCTATAAATACCCCCCCTATTCCAAGGAAAGGGGAGTCTGAGAGTTGCTCTGGCGAAGCCCTGTCGGTCTTCCACCTGCTCTGGCGAAGCCCTGTCGGAAAAATTCCAGAAAAATAGAAAAGAGCATTTGCTCATTCCCTCTCTCATTCTCAAATCCCTCCCGTCCGGTGTGTGAAGGTACAAATCCCCTTCTTTAGCCCGATAGGCCAGGCGCGGAAAGGAGAGCGGTCGGCGTAATCGTCATCAGCATTCCTTCTTAACCTCCATCCCCCACATCGAGCAAGTCTCTGTGGGGTGATATTCCCGGGGTTTAAATGCCGTCCATATCGAGCGAGTCTCTATGGACACATGGTATTTAAATACCCATGTTCTCCCCGCCCATCGAGCGAGTCTCTGGGATGGTGGATTTTGTGCTTATATGTATATGTTTTCTTGAGGAGACTCTGCCCAAGCGGAGGTTCTGCCCAAGGACATATTCGTATATTCACAAATTTGTGTTCTTATATATGTTTCTTAAGACGAAACTCTGCCCAAACGGAGGTTCCGTCCATGAACACATATATAAAGATCACAAATTTGTAATTATACAAATATGTTCCTTAGGGAATCTCACCCAGGCAAAAATCTCTCTCAGGGGACGTATCCAATAAATACAAACTCGTGTTATATGTATATGTTTCTTAGGGGAAACTCTGCCCAAGCGGAGGTTCTGTCCGAGAACATATTCGTATATTCACAAATTTATGTTCTTATGTATATGTTTCTTAGAGGAAACTCTGCCCAATGGAGACTCCCCTAAGAACATATCCATAAAATCACAATTTGTGCCTATACGTATATGTTTCTTAGGAGGAATCTTGCCCGACAAAGTTCCCTCTAAATTCATATCCGTATAATCACAAACTTCATGTTTATATAATGTATTTCTTAGTGGAATCTCTGTCCAAATAGAGACTCTGCCCGAGAATATATCTATATAATCACAAATATGCCCCGTTTGTATATGTTTCTCGAAAAAAAGGGACTCCGTTCATACGGGGGCTCCTTCTTATCGGATACTCTGCTCAAGTGGAGATACCGTTTGAGAATATATTTACAAAGTGCAAATTTGTGTTTATACACATATATCTCTTTAAGGCAAAGTCCCTCCGGGTAAAGTTTCTCCAAGAATACATGGATATAAGTATACGCCAACATGAAAATATCTCTACAAGGACACCCTGCCTAAGTGGGGATTCACCAAGACATATTCACATATTCAAAAAAATAAAAAAGGGGATTGTGATAATATACACACATCCAAAGAAAAAGGGAAATAAGACAAGGACTGTGCTCAGATATTCCAAATGGGAGCACATATGCACCTACACGAGAACTATACCCATGGAAATGGACTTCGGACAAAAATCACAAATATGACAAGGACTTCCGTGGAGATACATCCATATGATCTCCGGAAATTGGACCCGCACAAGTACGAAATGAGGAGAAAAGAAACTCTACCTCAATAGGACAAAAATCACAAATATGACAAGAACTTCCGTGAGATACATCCATATGATCTCCGGAATTGGACCCGCACATGAGTGCGAAATGGGGAGAAGAACTCTACCTCAAACTCGGACTCTGCTCAAAGCGGCATTGCAAAAGAACCTCATATAAAATTTGCATAATCACCCTTCTAATACGGAAGTGTTGCTCTGGGTAATAACACCCCCAAGTTCAGAATCAAAATATTCGGGTATATACCCGTTCACAATAATAATCTCCATGTTTTCCCAAATGTAAACCCATAACCAACCTTTTGCAAAAAAGGAGAAAAAGACCTCAAACCGGTCCACGGGTATATACCCGCTCCCCTTTTTCAAAAGAAATCAAACTTTGGACTCCCAAAAAGGTAGTCGTTTCAAAAAATGAAATACCCAAAGCAAAAACATTTCAAAAACAATCAAAGGAAACAAAAACATGTCATAATCAGGATTTTCTAAGAAAAGCATGTATATTTTTCTCGTCCTTTACTATGAAATGGTATTCGGGTTTAGACCGGTATCTAATAATACCAAGTGTCCTAACTCGATGTAAATGTAACATCGATTCCGGTCGATGGAGACAGAGGTCCAGCACATGCTACCCTAATCACCTGATGAGAATAGACATGGGACTCAAGAAGTTCAGATAAAAACGGCGCACCCGTCCGTTCGCGGACACACCCGTCCGTTCGCGGACACACCCGTCCGTTCGCGGACACACCCGTCCGTTCGCGGACACACCCGTCCGTTCGCGGACACATCCGTCCGTTCGCGGACATACCCGTCCTTTTTTGGACACCATACCCGTCCGTTCCCCGGACACCAAAATTCTTCTTCCGCATTGCGCGGACTCTTTTTTCTGTCTGTTAGACGGCTGCACGCCCCCCCCGCAACATCAAAATATCAAAACAATAATACATACGCCAAACAAAATGAATGAACGCAATCATCACTTCCGCGATATCTTACAGGGAAAACTCTCCCCCCCGTGTCAACAACTCTAGTGGTGTAACCGATTCCCTCAGGTTACCTTCAGGATCTCTTCGGGCAGGGCTTCAGGATCCCCTTATTTACCTGAATATCATTTAAGTAAATGTTATACATTTACTTAAGATATTACATGTAAATAAGGATACCCCCCCCCATTTGAATCCAATAAAATATCAAAAAAATCATATCTCTTACCAATAAAAAGTCAACTCTCCCATCGAAGAAGAAAATCGCAATTTCGGTGATTTTAGCGAAATGCTAACTTTCTAATCTCTCATAATTTGGCCTATCTAAAATTTGATAATTCAAATAAACCATATGGAACACTAAAAATTCAAAGTCCGGTAAAAAAAGTCAAACGTGCATATGACTTCTCCAAGGGAGCCACTCTCCTACTGACAGCACTTAGTCTGCTTGAGACCTCTCAGGATTTGGTCAAACCTAAACTATCACCACTCAAAGTCATGAGAATTGTCACTTTCTAAGACTTTTTCAATTAGAAAGTGAAAAATTTCATGAGTTTAGGTGATGATAGCTTAGGTTTGACCAATCTTGAGAGCTCTCAACAGACTAAGTGCTGTCAGTAGGAGAGTGGTTCCCTTGGAGAAGTCATATGCACGTTTGACTTTTTTTACCGGACTTTGAATTTTAAGTGTTCCATATAGTTTATTTGAATTATCAAATTTTTAGATAGACCAAATTATGAGAGATTAGAAAGTTAGCATTTCGCTAAAATCACCGAAATCGCGATTTTCTTCTTCGATGGGAGAGTTGACTTTTTATTGGTAAGAGATATGATTTTTTTGATATTTTTATTGGATTCAAATGGGGGGTACTTCCTTATTTACATGTAATATCTTAAGTAAATGATAACATTTACTTAAATGATATTCAGGTAAATAAGGTATCATAGTTACCGTTGCTCTGTATTGTAATATGAACATATGTTAACTAGACTATAGATATACCCAAAATGTTATATTACTATATGTTTTTAAATAATTTTTACTATTTTCTGTGATTTTTCTGGATTTTTCCTGATTTTTTTTTTTCAATTTTTAAACCTTTTTTAAACCTGGCCAACCCAGGGTCGGCCAGACTCCATTGGAGTCGGCCGATCCAAGGATCCGACCCGACCCGAGTCGGGGTCGGCTGGGTCCGACTCACCCAGCCGACCCGACTCTGCCATCCATGGGTCCAGGCCACCCCAAGGCACCTAGGCATGCTAAGGCTTTCGCATGTTACCCAGGCCGAGTGCAGGCTGGTGTGTGTTACCCAAACACTAGGCTTAGCCTCAGCGACAGGAAACACAACCACTCCGAACTTTGTAGGTGACAGCTCTCGTGCACAGCGTCTGCCTTAGACCGAAGAGTAGCTCGCAAAGGCAACTTCCTTCTACCCACAATGTTGGAATGAGATCCTCGAGGTATGCCCCATATGGATGTGTAGTTTTAGTTTTTTGCTTATATTATCATTTGGGACATCTTGTACCTAGTAAATGTGTCACAGTTATTTCAGACTTTTCAGTTTCTCTCTTATCTCACTAGATCAGTTATTTACCCTTTCAGATATTCAGACCATGGTTTGCCGGATCGGATCGAATCGGTCCGATTCGGACGAATCGGATCGAATCAGGAGAAACTCAATTCGCCCAATTCCCATCGAATCAGACCGATTCCCATCTGATTCCCATGCGAATCGGTCCGATTCTGGTGAATCGTGGCGGATCAGGAAAAATCTGATTCGTCCCGATTCCCCGATGCGTCGAACCTTGATTCAAACTCCTGGGTAGCAAAACGAGGTTCGCTCCTGTAGCCTCCCGAGTTTTTCAAATCATGGTCCGTGAGATAAGGGTTGGCCCAGGCGACTCCCGAGATTGGGCATGACATCGTGTTCCATGAGATTAGGCATTGGGAGTGCAGTGAGGTGTTGTGTTGCTACGTAGCCATGGTGCATGGTGGTCCTGTGCTTGCCGAGTTCATGGTAGCATGTTCACACGTGGAGCATCACTAAGTAGTCGTGTGGTCATAGGTCGTGTCCCTGTGTTTGATTGCACTATGATTGATGTTTCCACGTGTGCCTTCGAGGTGCTTTGGTTGTTTATTTCCTACTTTAATTTATGCACATATATTTTATTTGCTCTGACGTTGTTTGGCTAAGTATGCGGATCAGAGGATCCCTACTGAGCCTTCTTCTTCATGAGGCTCACTCCCCTACCCTTTTCAGGTTGCGAGCTAGCGAGGAGTAGCGTCTACCTCAGACTGGGACGTGAGTTTGGGTGGTGTCCCTGCATACCAACAGTTACCTTATGGTGCCTTCTTGAGGTGTGTTCCTATTCAGATGTGTACTTGAGTTATAAATTGCGAGCATGCTATATTATTGTTGTAATCCATATTTGGTTTAATTGCTTTAGTAACTTGTTCATCTCTCTAGACCGTTACTAACCCTTCCAACCCTTTGGGCTCGTAGGTGGCGATACAAGATTCGAGTCTCTATTTTAGGCCACAGATTCCAGGTAGTTATAACACCGCACTAGGTCCTTAGCGAACTGTGGACCCCGAGTCAACAAGCAACCTAAGAATTTGGTGTTTTAAGTAAGACAATAGTAGAAAACAAAGTGGTGTTTTATGGTTTAGTATGGTAAAGAAAACTTTATAATCCAAGGTGAAGAACTAGCCCACCAAAAGAGGGACGTAAGAAGTCACACCCTTTGCCTAGGTGAAGGCGAGTCCAGACAGGTTCAGGAGAGGTCTTTTCAACAGCTCGGCCAATGGGGTCGGAACAAGCTACTTTGATGAGAGGTGGGCAACCCTCCTAAAGTCCAACCTACATGGTAGCATGTCAGGCTCTCCCAGTCAAGGTGGGGAAAAGGGCTTCCAAAGCATAAGTTACTGTAACATCCATGTCCCCCTTTGTGGGTTTGCCCTCTCGGATGATGTCGCGACAGAGCAACCCGTTGCCTTCTGAAGGCGACAGAGGTGAGCGTCGCATTCTGATTATGAACGCGCCGGCCGCCCCTGTCGCGATAGGACTCTGACAACAGACAGTTCTTTTGTCGTCTTGCTGTCGGAGAGGTGGTAACACCTGTGGCTTTGCATGTATGAACACGACGCTCTGGTCCGTCGCGATCAGATGTCAGCGTTGCATGCACGCCACGTGGTGGCTTTGACCGTCAGGGTCGCAGATGTTAAGATCGCGACGTAGGAGGGCGTCGCGTTAGCGTTACTAACGCGACGACCGGGTCCATCGCGTTCTCAACGTCTATGGTTAAGTTGCTCTGGCCGAGAGCAAAAGCCCCATTTGCCTCTTTGCCCTGTGTTTTCTTCCTCCGGCGATCTCCCCTTTGTGTGTGCTCCGTGGGAGCTTGGAAGGAGGCTTGTGGCTCATCTTAGTAAGTGTTGGTTATGCTTGTGAGGGTTGTGTATTTGTTGGGTTTGATTGTGAAGATCTCCTCTTCCTTCTCTCCTCCCTACTGTGTGTTCTTCATGTTTGGTGTGCAACTTCTCCATTGGCTCAAGGAGGAGGTGCTCGACTTACGAGAGGCGGCTCTTGGAGCGTTGGAGCTCGGAGGTGGAGGGGTGCTAGCCTACGAGAAGGCCCCTCTGGGGTGGCTCTTCATTTGGAGGTAGGGACCCCCAAACCATCCCCTAGTTCTACCATGCTAGGGCCAAACCCCTTCTCCAAGCCTAGACTCCATGAATAGGATGTGCATTGTGTACTGCATTTCATGTGGATGGTTATGTGATCCTTGAATCATGCTTGGGTTGTAATGAGGGTTCTTGATGTATGTGAGGTTATGTGAGTGTAGTTGGCTTCCCATGCATGAATGTGGGTTGTTGGGGCGGTTTAGATGTTAGTAACTATTTTCCATAGTCTCCATGATCCCCTCCCCGTGTTGTATTCATTTTGGTGCTTTGAGGTGGTGGGAGATGCCCTGTTTTGGGCACTCGTCTGTGGTCGCGACGGGTTTCCCAGTCGCGACCAGGTCGCGACATATCATCGCGTTGCGTTCTCTTGAACGCGCCCCGGACCCATCGTGTCTAGCAAACGCGACGCGATGTGTACGTGGCCGGCGGTCAGGAGTTCGTGGTCTGGTCGGATCGCGACCGCCGACTCCGTCGCGATGAGGTCGCGACGGGGTACGTGTCGCATCCAGCAGACCTGGCCTTGTTGCGGCGCGCACTCAGCCGTCGCGATCTTATCGCGACGGGCTCAAGGGTCGCCTTCGGGTTTCTTGTCGTGACAGGCAGGATCGTCGCGATCGGGTCGCGACGCATCGCTGCGTCACCTCTCTGACCGAGAGGGACTGGCGAGACGTTCCGCTTCCGTTGTGACTCGGTTTTCTTGGCACCTGTGTTGTTCCTAGTGCAGTGCTACTCTAGTCTCTTTGCCCGGTGCTCGGCACTTGAGGGCTTGTCCACGAGACAGGTTGTTACCGTTACTTGGGACCCCCAACCCCGCGCGTCTGTTAGAGGGAGTTCTCCGGGCGGCGGGCATGCTCAAGTCACGGACTTGGAGCAGAAGGGGAAAATGGTGGGGACATCGGCGTAAGTCGTTTGTAGAGTTCTCTTAGCTGGTCTGATTCTCCGAGGTATGTGGTGCTCTTACGGTGCGGACCAGCTAGTCCTTTCTCACTGCCTCACTCTACGTGGTTCCAGAACCATTTAGAGGGGTCAGGCGTGGGACTGTAGTCCCGCCAGACTACGGCAGTTGTGTTTGTTCTTAGTTCCGCATCTTACTTCGACGGGAGGTGCTAGACATGGACCGTTGGTCGAGAGTAAGGCGCGTGGCGCACCTGACAGGCTGACTAGTGTAGTGTTCTGTAGCTAGTGTGTTTGTCCAAACAGTGTCTATTGTCTGTGTTTACAGCTAGGTTCTTGTGGTGCCTTGGTTACATGGTTTTTTCGGTCCCGCTGTGTAGCCTAGACCGACGACCGTGTAGTTCTTTCACGCTTCCGCACTTGACTCTGTTTAATAGAATAGACTTTACTGCTTTATTTAATTATTGAGCATTAGTTCTATTCTGCTGTTAGAACCAGTGGGAGATTGGTAGTCCCTACTGGACTTCTTCGTGAAGCTCACTCCCTGTTTTGTAGGTGAGAGTTCACAGCAGCTCCCTCCGCGGCGTACTGAGGAGACGGGCCCGCAGTAGTCGGCGTCTCTAGTGGCAGTGTTTCCCCCAACAGTTGTACTTCACCCTCGGAGTATGCCCCTAAGGGACGTGTTCTTTCCCTTTTATTTCAACACTTGTACTTTACTACTTTGGGACTGTACTAGACTGTTTACATTAGTGTTGGACACTTTCTTCCACTTGTGGTGCACTTTAGTACGTTTGTTATTTATTTCTGTTGCATATCTTGTTAGACCGATCCGATTAGCCCTTCCGGTCTCCGAACCCATGGGCAGCGATCCGACGTTCGGATTCCTGGTGGAGCCGGAGATCCGGGCGCCGGGGCCGTTACATAGACTGAGGTTGCTTAATAATTAATTTGGATAGTTTTCAAGCCATAAATGCCCCACCTTTCAACATGGATGGCAAAATCGGCCAAATTGTATCAGAATCGACCAATTTGAGCTGGAATCGGGTATTGATCTGATTTTGAGGGGGGGAAAATACCCGACCCCCTACGATTTTAAGTGGAATCAGGATGGATTGAACGGAATTAGATTCCACCCGCTCTAACCCAATTCAAGCGGTTTTTTTTTTAAATGAAGTCGGCCAGAATCAGACCGGATCCAAGCCGATTAGGCCGACTCACATGAATCCCTACTTAAGGGAGGGATCGGGCCTGCACAGACAACATGCTATCTACGCAGTCCACGCCTCCTCCCCCCCCCCTCCTCCCTCCTCCCCACGGCCTACCACCTCAGCCCCCCTCCCCTCCGCCCCCCCCCCCCCCCCCCCCCCGCCGATGCCAAAGCTCCGACAAAGATCGCCGCCAGCCACTGCCATCACCTCTTGCTTCTTCCTTCTTTCTCTCTCTTTCTCTCTCCTCTTTCTCCCTCTCTCTACTTGTTGAAATTTTGAGATCTAAATCCTACGATGTCTCAAGAAGAGTGTTGCACCTGTTGGGATGTTTGTCCACCTCTTGAGAAACTTTTTTGTGGGTGAAGGAGAATGGTTTCTACCGTCACCGCCACCCAAGGTAAAAAAAAAAATCAAAATCAAAATCAAAAATTTAAAAAATATTAAAAAATAGGAATACTCAATAAGTTATAGATCAATAGATAAGCAGCATTGATAAGATGTTTATGACCCTCATTGGCCAAACCCCAAATTGAACCCTAATTAGGGTTTTAAAAGTAGAGATTATGTCTAATTATTGTAGTTAAGGTGCCATTGACTGTCTAAAGCACTCAATAGAGTCAATTGCATTGCATGACCCTCTTTGGCCAAAAACCCCAAATTGAACCCTAATTTGGGTTTAAAACGTAGAATTTCTGCCTAATTATTGTTGTTAAGGTGCAATTGAGTGTCTAAAGCACTCAATTAAGATGATTAGAGTCTAATTGCAGACTCAATTGCATTTCATGACCCTTTTTACCCAAAAACCCCAATTGAACCCTAAGTAGGGTTTAAAAAAGTATAGATTCTGTCTAATTATTATAATTAAGGTGCAATTGAGTGTCTAAGCACTCAATTAAGTTGATTAGCATATGATTGTAGACTCAATTGCATTCATTGACTCTCATTGTACAAAATTCACACGCATAAATTACACATCTAAGTGAATTTCTACCTTACACAGGAATATGGTTGATCAACAACATCAAGAGTAGGAGGGGAGCAGCAGGGCATTGATCCTGGTTGGGCTCATGATACCCTCATTGATGCTCAACAGAAGAGTATGAAATGTAGTTTATGTGGAAAACAGATGGGAGAAGGCGTATATCGCCTTAAGCTATATATTGCTGGGATTTCAAGAAATGTAACTAAATGCTCATTATGTCCACTTGAGATGAGGAAAGAAATGAAATCGTACATGAAGGGGAAAAAGACAGAAAAAATATTAACAACTCAGTAGCAATAAACTTCATGATGAGATTTCCGGGCGATAGAGATAGAGAATATAGTTTACCAATCAATGTTGAGGATGATGACGATCTTGATCCTGAGTTCACTATAACTGCTCGTACTAGTCGACATACTTATGCAGAAGAAGAGGACAGATGAAGAGGTATGGGAACATCAGGGTCACATTTGCCTAGAGATGACTCTAGGAGATCTCTCCCTAGGAGCACATCAGTTCGTAGGGCTACTATTGGATTAGGGTGCGGAGGTAGACTCTTAAATGTTCATGATCCTATACGGGGTTCTATGGACAGATATTTGTATAGATCAAGATCTGTAACACAACCTTCTATCAAGCAGGCATTGAAAGGAGTCAAAGCCATCGTAAAGGCAGCAAAGGGAGCAATCTAAGGTATTGTTAAATGTTTTTGCAGGTAAGTGTGCCGGCACATACGGCAGAGAGCCCATATTTTCAGACTATGTTAGATGCAATTGCAAAAGCAAATAAACAATCACACAAAGGACACAAGGAATTTATCCTAGTTCGGCCCTTCCCACATAGAAGTCCTACATCCAGTCCCCAAGCAACCTCTTAGGATTTCACTAACCAAGGGTACAATCCCCCTTAAGGACACTACAACACTCAGCACCCCAGCTGGTCTTCTTCTCTTTCCGGCAAGAAGGCAACCCACTTCTTTTCTAGGCTCAGAAGCAAACCTACGGTACAAACCCAGTGCGGTTCTGCTAGACACAACCCCTAGCTGGGTTACACACTGTATACAGTCCTACAGCTGGACAAAAATCTTTCTTAGAAAGAAAGATCAGACTGAGAGCTATACAAGATGAACACTCAGGACTTAGCTCACAGTCACAGACTCTCCCCAAGATTACAATGAGCACAGGGAAAAAAAATGAAGAGACAAGGAAGGAGGCTTGAAAGCTCGAATGCTTCAAATGCTTGAACACTTCTTCTTGGGCTCAGGCTCTTTCTCTCTTTTCCTTTGAGTGTATTTGGAGTTCAGGTTCCTCATTGGTTGTACACTCCTTCAAAGATCTTCAGAAAAGCTCTCCTTTGTTTCTTCAGCCTTGCTTCTTCTTTTATATGAGCAGCTGTGAATAAATCCGTTGGAGTTCTAGCTGTTGCTCATGTTCTCTTTCTTCTGATATTTTGTGGTCTACGAGGTCTGCAAACATAGAAGAAAGTGTTTAGTTAAAAGAGGTTTCTGTCAAAAAGGCTCATACCTCTATGTTTCCTGTTGCCACCCAGAAGTAGTAAGTAATCCCTTTTTTGGCAGGAAAGAAGAGATCTAGAAAGATAAGCAAAAAGATCTCCTGTCAAAAGATAGAGGATTACGCAATCAAGAATATTGACTTTTTCACTAGATGCCAAAAAAATTTTTGGAATATAAGGAAATCTATGTTTAAAAGATCAAAACCATGTTTCACTTATGAAATCCATGTTCTTTCAAAGGAATCCATGTTTTACAAGGAATCCATATTTCACTTACCAAATCCTTATGAGAGCGAATCCTTATAGCAGGAATCCTTATGAGAGTGAATCCTTATAGCAGTGAATCCTTATGAGAGCGAATCTTATAGCAGTGAATCTTTATGAAGTGAATCCTTATGAGAGCAAATCCTTATAGCAGTGAATCCTTATGAACGAATCGTTATAGAGCGAATCGATGTGAGAGCGAATCGTTATGAGACGAATCGTTATGATGAGCGAATCGTCTGAGAGTGAATCGTTATGAGAGCGAATCGTTATGAGAGCGAATCGTTATGAGAGCGAATCGTTATGACAGTGAATCCTTATGAGAGCAAATCGTTATGACACTTTTGGAACCATGGATGGCAAAATCGCGCGGGTCGGGTCGGGGTCGGGCGGGTCGGGTCGGGTCGGCGCCCGGCGACCCGAGTTGGCGGGGGAACTGGCCGGGATCCGCGGATTCCCGGTAGTCGGGCCGGATCCGCCGGGGTCGCGCGACTCCGCGACCCGACTACCCCGACCCGCCCGACCCCGCGGATCCCCCTTTAAGGAGGGATCCCGTCCCGGGACTGCGCAGACAGAACCTGTCTGCGCAGTCCCGAGCCCCCCCTTCCCAGCCCCCTGCCCCCCTCCCCCTGCGGCCCTGCCGGAGCAGCCACCTTCGCCGCCGCCGCCGCCGGAGCTCCGGAGGCTCGCCGCCGGCCGCCGCCACTGCAAGCAGCCGCCGCGCCCTTCCTCTCTCTCTGTTCTCTTCTCTCTCTTCTGTGAGGTGAGATTTTTCAATTTTTTTTTTAAATCTGAAAAAATAGGAAATGGTAAATAGACTATAGATCTGTAGATCTATAGCATATTTAACATGTTTATGACTTCATTCTCTTAAATCTCCAAATTAGCCCTAATTAGGGTATAAAATTAGGGATTTGTGTCATGAATGAAATTAATGTGCAATTGAGTGATTAATAGAACTATTTTAGTTGATTAGAGTTTGTTGGTAGACTTAATTGCATTACATTGACTGTTTTCCCTGAAAATCCCCAAATGACCCTAATTAGGGGTTTAAAATTTAGGGATTTTAGGTCCTTAACGTAATTATTATGTAATTGAGTGTCCAATATAGTTATTTTACTTGATTAGAGTTTTGTATGAACATTGCATGATCTGTTTTTTTTTATTCTCAACTTAAACCTTAATTAGGGGTTTAAAAATAAGAATTGTAGGTCATTAATATAATAAATGTGTAATTGAGTGTTCAGTGTGGTCATTTGAGTTGATTAGAGTTTTGTATGTACAATATTATAGTCCATAGTATTTTATTTTTTTCATAAATTCCCAAATTAAACCCTAAATAGGGTTATAAATTAGGGATTATGTGTATTTAACGTGCAATTTAATTGCATTCTTACACAGGAATATGGCACATCATGAACATGAAGAGCAAGAGGTGGAGCAGGCCATTGATCCTGGTTGGGCTCATGGTACTCTCCTTGATGCATCTAAGAAAAAGTGAAATGTAATTGGTGTAGAAAGGAGATGTTTGGAGGCATTTATCGCCTTAAACAACATCTTGCTGGGATTGCTGGGAATGTTTCAAAATGTCCGAATTGTCCAATGGAAGTTAGAAATGAAATAAAAGCATATCTGAAGGGGAAGAAAGCAGAAAAATATTGACAACTCAGCAGCAACAAGAACTTCAAGATGAACTTTCTGGGAGACAGATTCGTAGAGATTATGATCTACCAATTCCTGTGGATGATGATGAAGATGATGATCCTGATCCTGAGTTTACTGCAGCGGCACGTGCTAGTCGCCGTTCTTATGCGGAGGAAGATGAGAGACGAAGGGGTTTAGGGACATCAGGTGCACATGTGTCTAGAGATGACTCTAGGACATCTCTTCCTAGAAGTACACAGGGTCCTATGGATGCATATTTGTATAGATCAAGGTCTGTAAAACAACCAGGAATCAAGCAGGCATTGAAAGGAGTGAAATCCACTGCAAAGGCAGCAAAGGTGCAATCAAAGGCATTGTCAAATGGTTTTTACATGCAGGTGTCCCAGCACATACGGCAGAGAGCCCATATTTTCAGAGTATGTTGGATGCAATTGCGGAAGCTGGGCCTGGTATTAAGGCTCCTACAAGGAAGTACATTTATGATGCTGGGCTTGATGATGAATATGAGGAGTTGAAAACATGGGTGAGTAGCTTCAAAAATATTTGGAAAGAACGTGGTTGCACCATTATGTGTGATGGTTGGACAGGGACCACAAGAAAATCCATGATAAATTTTCTTGTGTATTGCTGCGAAGGGTCTATTTTCTTAAATCTGTTGATGCATCTAACAAAATCAAGAATGCAGAATATTTGTTTAAACTTATGGATGCAGTTGTGGAGGAAGTGGGTGAAGAGAACGTTGTACAAGTTGTGACTGATAATGAACCGAGCTACAAGGCTGCGGGTAGGTTGTTAATGGAAAAGAGACACCATCTCTATTGGGTTCCATGTGCAGCACATTGCATTGATTTAATGATGGAGGACATAGGCAAAGATTCTCATATTCATGGTATCATTGATGATGCTCAGATGATAACTTCCTTTATTATAGTCACAACAGAATTTGAATATGATGAGGAAGTACACAGATGGGAGAGATCTCCTTCGTGCTGGTCCCACCAGATTTGCATCCAATTTTATTTCTTTGGAGAGCCTAATGAAATATAGGCATCAATTGGCCAATTGATTAATTCTACAGAATTTTTGCAACATGTAGACACTCGCGGCTTGATAGTAAAGATGTTGCTCTCAAGTCCAAGACCTGATTAGCAATGCACGATTTTGGGAGAAGGTTTCCTACTACCTCAAAGTAATAGAGCCTTTGGTACTTATCCTTAGAATGGTTGATGGTGACGACAAAAATGATATGGGATATTTGTACGAGGCAATGGACAAGGCAAAGGAAAAGTTGAGGGAAAGGAATCCTAAAGCCTACAGAAAATGGTGGGCCATCATAGACAAGCGATGGGAGATGACTCTCCACCATGATCTTCATGCTGCAGGTAATTTATTAATGTAATTACTTGCTGAATTATTTTATGATACCATACTTAAACTTCTTTTATCATATGCAGGGTATTTTTTCAACCCTAGGATTCAATATAAAGATGATGTGCACAATGACGGAGAAGTGATGAGAGGCACCATCAATGTCATCACTCGCATTGCAAGGAGCATGAATGAGAGATTAGACGCAGTGGCAGAGGTAGGTGGAGAGATATGCCATGTATGTATGTATGTATGATTCATTTGACATGACATATATGCCATGTCTTCCATTTTGTAGGTGGAGAGATATAAGATGAAAGTTGGGATATACGGAGGATATGACATGACATATGCAGCTCAAAGACTCAGTCCAGGTGGTTTTACATGTTTGGGTGTTTGCCTAAAATCATAAATATAAGATTTCACCATCCTTATAATGATTAATGTTCGCTTATTTTATTGTAACAGCTGAATGGTGGATCCAAGTCAATTATCAGCAAGCTGGAACAAATCCCTTAGCGTATGTTGCAGTGAGAGTATTAAGTCAAACCACTTCTTCTAGCCCATGTGAAAGGAATTGGAGTACATTCAGCCTTATTCACACAAAAATCCGCAATAGGCTGGGTGTGGATAGGCTAGAGAAGTTGGTTTACTGTCATTATAATATGCGTTTAAGGGTGAAGCAAAAAGAAGAAAGGCAAAAGATAGAAAGACAGAGATTCATGCAGCTAGCTGGTAGACCATTTGAGGAGGTGGTTCCTGAGATAGATGTTGATGAGTTGCTAAATGAGGAACACCCTTTACATGCTTGGGTGGAGACGAGAGCTGAGGGAGAGCTAGCTGATTTTCATCCTGATGATCGGCTAGTTCAAGCATGTGAAGGAGATGTTTTATTAGAAGAGCATGTACCTGAGAGAGCTGAGAGGCCAGAATTGAGAAGATCTTCCACCGTACATGATACTAGTATTTCTTCATCTCAGCCAGAATTGAGAAGATCTACCTCCCAGTTAGAGCCCAAAAGAAAGAAAGACAAAGGCAAGAAGAAAGCAAAGCCAAACAAAGAAAGAAGAACAGAAGAACCAAGAAGAAAATCACAAGAAGGTGAAGAGGACTCTCCTGAGGCAGAGACACATATTGGGCAGCCATTTTCTGAGGCTCCACCCCTGCCATCTCATTGGCTAGATTATATGAGGCAGAGAAATTACATTATGAACGTCGCAAAAAGAAGAGTACAAAAGAAAAGAAAAAACAGTGGGGAGTGATGACTCCACCCAATCACCTGATGATGATGATGGTGCTGCTGCAGGTATTGGAGCCACGGGAGGTTATGGGCTTGGGGGTATTATGTCAGGATATGAAGATTATTCACAACCACCCCAACAACAACAAGGAAGCCAAGGGGAAGCACAACAGCAGCACGGGGGATATGAAGGCCAACAAAGGCAAGCAGGGCATGATTGGGATACGGGGCTTCATATCCACCCTTTTTTAGTCCCCCAAAATTGCCATATTCAGACATCAGCTCTAGTAGTGGGCCTAGTTATTTGGGCAATATTCAAACTACTGGATATGGTAGTTTCTTCCCTCCGGGACACTCAGGAGAAAGTTCAAGTCAACAACAACACCGCGAGGCATCCAAAGAGGATTCCAAGACATTGCAAATTCTTTGTTTGGCTTTGGATATACACAGTATGGAGGACATGAGTATGTGCCACCTATTCAATCTCATGAGGTAGAGGATGAGGGTTCAGAAATGTCAAATTGAGAAGGTATTTTTATTTATTTCATGTTATCAACTTGTACATATTTTAATTTTTGCAATGTATGAACATTAATGATTATGTCTTTAGTCATTGTTATTGTTCTTCATGGTACATGAACATGATAAGATTTAAATTTCAATGTGTTTGATTTCAATGAATGTTGTATGTGTCTAGGTAATTTTCTGTAAATTTTAGGGATTTTTCCTGATTTTTTCTGATTTTTTTCATTTTTTAAATAATTTTTTACTCTGGCCGACCCAGGGTCGGCCAGACTCCATTGGAGTCGGCCGGCTCCACCGACCGACCCGACCCGAGTCGGGGTCGGCTGGGTCCGACTCACCCAGCCGACCCGACCCTGCCATCCATGTTGTGACTGAATCAATGTCTGTTGAATGAACATCGATTTTCGTTTTAGTGCAAATCACAATCAATAATGTCATAAAATTATTTTTTAGAAATCATGATATTTAATTTATTATTAGAAAATCATGGTATTAATATATTTTTAATATTCAATAATCACGTAAATTTATATTTATTAAGAAATATGATAATTAATACTTTTAATATATTAATTAAACAGAAATTTTGTTATCACCAAAATAAAAGTAAAAATATCGGAGTGGTTCAACATTAATGGCTTCAAAAATGTTTGGAAAGAACTGTTTGCACCATTATGTTGGATGGTGGACAGGGATATAAGGAAAATCCATGATTAATTTCCTTTTTATTGTTGCGAGGGTACCATTTTCCTAAAATCTATGGATGCCTCTGACAACATGAAGAATGCGGATTACTTGTTTCGACTAATTGATGAAATTGGTAGAGGAAGTGGGTAAAGAATGTGTGCAGGTTGTGACTGACAACGAAGCGAGCTACAATGTTGCAAACAAATGTTGATGGAGAAAAGAGAACATTTATATTGGGTCCCCTGTGCAGCTGTGGAACGCGGAAAGGATTTTTCTTTTTTCATCCCCCCAATTTAGGCGGGAGGATATACATGATGTATTTTTCTTTTTGTGCGTGCATGTATAACCATGCGTGGGCGTGTCAGACTGTTTAAAATAAACAGACAAAGATTTTTTTATTTATGAGGTGCATTGGGTATTAACCCTGAGCCCTCGAGATTTTATATTTTTTTTCCGCACACGTCATTTATCAGGCGATTACGGTGGTCGTGTACTAGACCATTCCCCACTGACCGGAGTCAGTGTTTCATTTACATCGGGTAAAACCTGAATACCTTCGATACGATACGTTTGTTAAAAGACTTTGCCGAAATTAGGGAATTTAGATGACAATTAAAAATTCCACAAATATCCTCAAATATTTTATATTTATGACATTGATATATGTCCTCAATGGGGTGTATGTGCCTCCATTGGGCGTTTACATAAATATGCCTCACATGCGTGTTATTTTAAAACACGGAAGGACTAATTTACAAACTTCAAGTCTTTATATACATACACCTGCACGTCTTCTTCTCTCCACGTCACAGAGCACGGCGGAGCACGGGGGGGCCCAGCGCGCACGGTGCAGACAACGGACGTCCGGAGCTCAGAGAGAGAGGTATTTCTCCTCCCCCAGAACTGCGCACAAACACTTGGTCTTCTTCGTAGGTGTCAAAGATCTCCCAAAACTCTGTATTTATAGGGGTTTTTAGGGTGTTTGTTTCATTGTTTCTTTCGAACCCATTTGTCTCAGGTGTTCGAAGTTAGTAAACCCTGAGGCTATTCACGGGGATTTACGATCATTTCTCGATCTCCTGGGAATTTCCGGTCATATCTTGACCTCCCAGAGCTTTAGGGAATTTCGGGGTTTTTAAGGCCACTGGGAGGGGCCTGCGGCCCCTTGGACCTGGCGCACAAACTCCCCCGCTGGGGGGGGTGCCGCGGGCCGGGCCATGGCCGGCGGGCCACCCGCTGGAGGTGCCCGCGCCGGGGCGCACCTGTTGAACGGTAAAAGTGTGACACGTTTATTTCAGCGGAAATTACAAAATCCATCAGATGATGGTCAGCGGCTAGCCTAGTTGAAGCCTAGTTTGGCGGACGACGGTTCGAGTCGCGGACATGATGAAAGGGGCCGTGGGCCACGAAGATTAAATGTTGGTTATCAGCAGGCCTGGTTACAATACATTATCAGCAGCCTGCTCAGAGGCAAAAAAGTTGTGATTTAAAATGACCCCAAGGTTATTTAAGTTACAAACTTATTAGCGGGATCCTTCCCCAAATTCAGCAGGGGAGTTCCGGCCCTTGAAATGGTGCCCGGAGTCCCGGTTAAATGAAAGTACAAGGAGAACATGTCTCCGTCCAAAGTACGAAGCACGGAAAAATCCGGCAGCACAAGGTCTATAGACCGAGTATGAAGGACAAGTACAAAGAACAAGCTCGAGGAAGAACTCCGAGGCTTGCAAAGGCACCCTCTGATCGGGCAGAACTCGAGAGAAGCTGGGGCGAAGCACCAAGGAAACGGAGGCGGACGCCAGCAGCACCTCCGGCAGCACAAGGTCTATAGACCGAATACAAAGAACAAGCACAAAGAACAAGCTCGAGGAAGAACTCCGAGGCTTGCAAGGGCACCCTCCGATCGGGCGGAACTCCGAGAAGAC
>JACBKR010002110.1:0-42476 GCA_014218235.1 Colocasia esculenta | reverse complement strand
ACACTACCCACTCGTAGATACCAGAGAGAGATAGAAGGAGGTAGGAAGAAGAACACAGGAACACCAGATTTTTCGTGGTTCGGAGGCAAGAAGCCTTCCTACGTCCATGGCCACAGCAGCTTTCAATACTTCTTCTACAAGAAAACACTCTTACACCTTTCAAGAGGACAAACCCCCCCCCCTTTATATACTAGGAGGAAAGGGCGCCACAATCGAGACACACAGGGCAAAAGGGTCCTATCTCTGAATCGCCTCAGAACTACAATGTCCTTACCTGGGAAGAGGGAGTCGAATGCTTCATATTTGACATTCGACTGCATGAGTCGAATCCTTCATGTTGACATTCGACTGCATGAGTCGAATCATTCTCATCTGACATTCGACTGCATGAGTCGAATCATTCAATCGACTGCTTCATTTCTGACTTCGGCTATGGCAGTCGAATGTTGAGTCCGCCTGCAACACTTAGTCAAAATTTAGCTTCAGAGTTCGGGCTCCACATTCTAACACCCTGGCCGAGCAGAACTCGCTGCAATTCTGTCTGGCTGGGGTTTCTTAAAAACACCCAATGGTTGGGAACGCGACGTATTGTCACGTCGCGACCTGATCGCGATGGACCTAGGCATCGCCTTCCTGCCTGCCACTCTGCGCTACACGTGGCGCACATGCAGACGATCAACGCTCCAAGGCAGTCACCAGAACACGACGGCCACCACTGTCGCGTTCAGAACGCTACATTCCTCCCTGTCGCGATGACAGGCTGAGGACACTGGGGTGCTACAGGCCTAGACTATCGGCCCAATAAGCCCTTGAAACATGCACACGTACCACACACAAACCACATTGGCCTCATGATAGCCATCACAACCACTAAACACAGGATCCACGAGGATCCGAAAAACGCGCGATGTTACATAGTGAAATAAAAGAAAAGAGTGATCGCCAGGCACACGTGAGTGCCGAAAGTAACGGGCAAGAAGGGAGTACGGTGCACTTACCTCTTTACCCAGAGAAGAGCAAGAATCCCATGGAGGGTTCTTTTTCCTTCTCCAATCAGCCGGCCGACGGAGAAGATCCGATCTTGGTTACCTCGCAAAACGTAAAAACAGAGAACACGTGAAGGGGGATTAGTCTAAAGGGCATCGTAAGTGTAAACTGCAAAAAGGAGATGAGAGTATGCAAATGAAGGGTAACACACCTCGCAGTGGCGGTGTTAAACCCCCAAGAGTGGGTAGGATAATGTGTTGAATGTGGTGTGTGTGTGTGGAGATGTGTAAATGAGTCTAATAAGGAATGAAGAATGGAGAAATATGGAGGAGAGGATGGCGTAGCCCGGTGAAATCTGGTGTAGCGGTGATGAGGCGGACGTCGTTGTGGCTTCCCTCGGTGCACCCTACGTTCGGAGATCCTCCGCACACAGAGATGACGATGTACGTTCCCGTTCCGGTGCCGACGCACGAACTTTCGATCCGTCGGAGTGTACATCTTAAGAAGGTGGGGAATTGGGGTTCGGAGGTTGAGAGGAGAATTCGGCAGGGCTTCTCCGTAATGGATTATGGATGCCAAATGGGGTGCTCCCGGGTCTATATTTATAGCCAAAATTGTGTCCAAACCAGCGGACGCCTATTGATGTTAAAACACGTCCGTGTCAGAGGCGCAATTAACAAAGTCAAACTGATGTGACGCGCAGCTGACCGCGGTACTTGCAACCATGCTTCTGAATCGCGCCTGGTCCGTAGGCCGCTTTTATAAAGTCAAAAATCGTATTTTTGATTGATTTGGTGCTGATCTGACTCTTATAAAACGCGGCGCACAGAGCGGACGCGATTACAAGATTCACCATAATGACCGTTATGGCCTCATAAATGCAGCCTCTCCGGTGGGAAAATCTGAGTTTGACTTTATAATCGCGCCCGTCATTTGGACGCCCTTTTGGGAAACATCATGATTTCGATATGTTGCCCATTTAATGCTGCGCGGGACGGGTAGGTGAAAACTTTTTAACTTTTATCCGCGTCCACCACTCCAGCCGCGTATTGAAATAGGCCATGTGCCGAAAATCACATGTTTTCTGCGCCGGTCTATGGGGTGCGGTTTAATATCAAAACGGCGTCTACCATGGCAGGCGCAAATTTTCTATTTTGGCAGACTCTTGGGGGTAGAACTGAACTATTCTAAAAAAATAGGACCAACACTCTAGAGATTAATTAAAAAGAGCCACTTTGAGGCATCGCAGGGTAACATGAAATTTGTTCCGTGTGAGGCCTAATTGGCGTGTCTACATATGCCTCGCCTTGGCGTCTATTTTGCAGTGAAGTGAAATGGAACGTCATGAAGTGAAGGAAGCGGAGTGGCATGAGCTGAGTAGAGTGGAATGGAAATGACTGAAAAGTGGACGCCAAGGTGTAATGAGACATGCCTCAACAACACACGCTTGGAGCTGTTCGTTAGTCCGTAGTGGTGTTGTTTGTTAACGATCTTGAAAAAGACTCATTACTTTGGAGAAAGAGGCGTGCACGTGGGCACGAAAAGGGGAGATCAACTTCCATCATTGGGGAAGTACCTATAGACGCAATCCGTAGGTTTCACCTTTGGGGGCGTCTGCCACTGCCGCGGGTGGACCTTTGAAAATTAAGTTAAAAAAAAAAAGAAACCCAAAGCAATGAACTTTTAGGTGACGGTCTCCAAACAACAACACATGGATGAAGTACTTTGGCTCGGAGTGGAATATTTCATGTTATTTTGGGGCTTTGAGGAACAAACGGCTCTCTTTAGTTAAAGGCTGGAGTAGTTATCCAGAGTTATGCTCAATGTCTTATATGATGCATGCTGAGCTAAAAGAAAATCATAAAACAAAGTAAAATATAAAATAATCAAGGATAATATTATTATGTTGCGGAAGTCAAACTGGAAGGAACCGTCGTCCTTCTGCAACATGACGGCCTATCCTTGAGGCATAGGAATCCTCTGGAATTATCACTGTTTTTGGCGGAGGAGGGGGAACTCAAACTCCAGTTTCATCAGAGCCTCAAGGTCCTTGATATTCTCTAGTAGCATATAACATATAGTAAAATGCAAGATACATAAACTATACCATGTGATGGCAGCTGTCGAGGATATTCATGAAACACATGGCAAAAGGGTGTCCGTCATTCTGCGCTCAAAAGACTGGTTAGTATTGACAAGTAACAGATAATGGAGCAAATAACAAATGAAAACCATGCTGCTATAAAATGCGGCTGGGATGGTGGATGCCAATTGATTTCCAAATGCATCCAGACTGTTGGACGCCTTTCAAAAGGGGTTTGAAAAGTGGATTTCATTGTCGGGGATCCCTTTTATGGCATGCTATGCACTTTGCATAAGGTAGTTATTCGTGAAAAGTCAGGCCGCATACGTTCTTGAACACCAGCAAGTCTCTAGTACTCAATTTACGAGCGGCTACCAAATCTCTCCCAACCTTCTGCAAAGTGCAAACCTCTGCAATCATCGCCACTTGATACTTCTGGCTGACCATGAGGGCTCAAGAGTGTGACCCTTGTCAAAATCCCTTCGACAGATAGTCGGGGAGAGTTTGCCGCATTATGTGGCGGCGCCAGAGGTAACACTCTGAAGAACTTGAACTTCCGAGGCCGGGCATGTTCGTTCTTCAATTATGGTGATGACAGAATGACCTATCACATGAACTGAACTTCACCTGAAAAGGAGTATTGTAGATCTCGATGTAGCAGCTTATGTGGTGCAAAAAGGGGTCATTATGGGTAATAGGGACTTTGGATTTTCTCACTTTGGAGACGGAGAGGGCTAGAAGTCCTTCTTACTGATTGCAGAGGAGGAGTGCCTCTTCGACGTTGAAGCGTGCTGACGCACTTTTTGCATCTCCTATAAATCGCGTCCAGTCTGGACGCCGCCATTTTTTTTTAACCTTTATTATTTACCTTACCATGTGCTGATCCCTACTACAATGCGTGCAGCGTGCTGTTGGGGCATCAACGGAGGGCACCGCCACTGCCGGCTCTTCCTCGAGCTAGAGTGCCCCTGACCCCGAGGCGACCTCTCTCCGATCGTGGTTGGCAGCGGCAAAGGTGAGAGCGAAGGAGGCGGCATGCGATCTTGCTACATGGGTAAGTGACTTAACCAAGTATGTACGGTAAATTGAATAACATTTTTGCACTCACCTTGTGCCTTATTTTCTCACAGTCGGGCGAGCTCCAGGATGCCCTTACGTGGGAGACGGAGATCCGTGCTGACCTGGCTGAGGCGTCTCAGCGGCTGACGGAGTTGCAGTCGCAAGTGACCCAGCAGGGCGCAGACCCGCCTCGGGAGGCTCTGGAGGCACAGATGAGGCTTACCCTGGAGCGCGAGGAGCGCGAGAGGGAGAGGGCATGTTGGGCTGAGGAGTGGGACCAGCTGACGCAGCAGTTGGTGGAGGCGCGCACAAGCCTGGGCATTGCCGAGCGCTTGCGTCAGGCGGCAGAGGAGCGGCACCAGCGCGGGGCGTGACTGCGTAAGGCAGCTCGGGTGTAGCGGCATCTTTACTGAGAGCTACCTTGCAACATCCTCTCAGTACGAGCAGAACGCTCAGGAGGCTACCGCCGCTCAGAGGTCCACGGTTCACGTGCTCCCATAAGGCCCCTGGCTTCGTCCGTGGTGTGGTGGACGCAGGCGAGGTGCAGAGTGTAACACCCTCCTCCAACATCACACAAACACATACATAACCTTTGATCGGAAGAGGGGTTACACTGACAAACTTTTGTTTTGGGTAGATAAATCCGTGTAATGCTCAATCAAACCTCTGTAACACCCTCCTCCAACATCACACAAACACATACATAACCTTTGATCGGAAGAGGGTTACGCTGACAAACTTTCGTTATGGGTAGATAAATCCGTGTAATGCTCAATCATTAGCAAACCATTCCACAAAGGTATCTTTGAACATATTATACTTCACCATGTAACAAAGTATTAATACTCATATTTACAAAAGACAATTTCTCTCTCTCTAACTTAATACATCATCAACTAAAAGAAACTACTAAAACTACATTATTCTTCTTCATCTCTTCGTCGTCCGCAGCGGAATTAGGATTCTCATGTAGCTGAGATTATACACACCTTCAATCTGAAAGGGTTGGAGGAAACAAAGGCATGAGTCGAAAGGACTTAGTAGGTATCAGTAAACATAGCGTAGAAGTTTCATTTGCAGAACTAAATGAATATTCAAATAGTGCATATGTGGATCGAAACATAATTGCTCATGAATTTCATACTTAACAGAAACATATAGCTCAAATTGATTTCATAATGAGCTCCAACAAATCACAGAATAAGAGTCATATTTGTCTTTCAAAATTCAGACCATAACTTGATTTGGAAACAAATTCGACAGGCATCACTGCTCTCAAGAGGTACTATATAGACGTAATATACCATCCTCACTGCCTAGGCGATTCCAGCACCTTAGATCTTGTTCATTGCGCAACAACGGGATTTATTACCCACCATCGTCAGTCCATTGACTTGGATTTACCTACAAACCTGTCGCCCTCAGCTGATCACAAGTGGCTGGTGCTACCACAAGTGATCCTAAACCCTCTTTTGAAGAGAACACGTCTTCATATCATAAATTTCTTTTCATGAGCATAACATAGATTGGAAATCCAAAGGTAGTTTTGATTGAGAATTAATATAGATATCTTGGTGACAAAGTTGTTCGGAGTTAAATAATATAAGAAAGACAATTGGTTGAGACAGGGTTATGACTCAAAGCCAATAACTTTGGAAGGTTGAAATCACATAAGAATCCAAGGAAATGAAGATCCACAATTGTCATCACAAGTTATTAACATTTCATAAGGTGTTCAAACATATGAACTCTCAGGTGATCAGGTTTCATAGACTCAGTTACCGAATACGGAATAATAGACACAATCGGAGTACTATTCGTAATTGACAATGTTAAGAATAATTCAAGGAGGTTAAGGTACATAATGTGGAAACTTTGCTGTGGTATGATAGTAACTACCAAGGAAAATGAGAGGGTAACTTTCTTGGCTTTTAGGATGAAGTTTTAGCATGGATTCGGACATGAAAGAGTGCAGAAATTCAAATAAGAACTGTAGCTGTCGACAGCCAGGAAGGGGCTATCGATAGGTAGCAGCAGACAGAACTCAGGATTTCTGGTTCTGTGGGTATCTGTCGACAGCAAGGGGCTGGCTGTCGACAGATAGCTACAGTCCAGACATCTGGTTTTCTGGAAGACATGCGCCTGTCGACAGCTTTGGGCTGGCTGTCGACAGGTAGCAGCAGAACTTCCAGAAATGATTTGTAAATCTATTCTAAGCACCCTAATTATAGAACTTATAAACCAAGACATGTTTTATATCAAATGGAAGAGTCTAATTAGAGTTCTCACAGTGGTTTATAACTGAACAGAAAGATGAAACGAGAGCTTTACAATTCAAGCTTGTCTAGCTAAAAACTAGAATAATGTAGTACTGGAAGTATGGCCCTTATACAAGGATTAGATGGAAAGATTTCCATAAGATAAACTCTCAAACTCAAGGTATTTAATGCTCCAAAATCAAGGTTTGAGGTACAACTACTAAATGGAAAGTAATCATAATGTTCTAAGACATCGAAATTTCTAGCAAGGCTCTATAATATAAACATGAATCAAGGGTGGAGAAGAAGTTAGAAACCTACTTAATTTGTAATAGGATGAAGATGCTTTTGATAACTATATGATTCCAAAGGTATTGGAGAGATCAAACAAAAGAATCTGATTACAATCTGAAGGGTTGCGGAATTCCCAATATGGTAATCTAGAAGGGGGGTTGAATAGATTACTGTCTCTTAAAAACTATTTTCACGTTCTTTTTCTTAAGCACAGATTAACAAGACAGTATCAAGATCTAAACTATGTGTAGATGAAGTAGAAACCTATCTAGCATGTGAATATGCAACGTGCCTATCAACATCTATCGTAGAAACGATCAAACCACGAGACACGCAGATTTACGTGGTTCGGAGTACACAATAGTGTATCCTACATCCACGGCACACACACACACAGAATAAACTGCTTATGAGCGAGTTCGGTGACTACAACTCAGACACACACGTGTTTTTCTGACGTGCACCCACGATCAGAACAACACACACACGTGATCTCAAGCACAAGAGACGCTTGAATCACACAAACACACACACGATTGATAAGAATTGTGAAACAGGAAGAGTTCAGAGTATAGGAGTAAATCCTGATGTGGAACTCTTCTGAGAACGTCTGGATGGAGTTCAAACTTCGACTTGACTGCTTTGGATTGATGGAGAAGGTTGAATCCACGACGATCTATCTTCAGTACTGCAGGATCAACAGATCTTCCGGTCTCTGCACTGCAAACTTGAAGCAGAGCAGCAGCAACTCTTTTCTCTTGGACTTGGCTTTAGGGTTTTTGGTTGTGGCTGCTTCTGTATGAGATTCTCTTCAAAAGGATGCTTATATAGTTGTGTTTTCATATGGAGAGTCGTGGGACTTGAAAACACAATCTCGGATATGAAGGAAGGTTTCCATATTTGAAGATTCTCTGCGTCTGTCGACAGGTATTGAGTGTCTGTCGACAGATTGCAACAGATTTGCAATAGACAGATTTCAGTTGTTCTGGCCTGTGGCATCTGTCGACAGGCGACATCCATTTGTCGACAGACAAAGTCAATTTTTCCAAAACACAGAACTCTGGCATTTCTGTCTATGACATCTGTCGACAGGTTTCTGAGCATCTGTCGACAGGTGCTCTTTTCTGAACTTAGTACTTTTCTGTCTGATCACAACTGTGGCATCTGTCGACATATGCCTTTGAGTCTGTCGACAGGTACATGTATACAATGTACTTGTGATCATTTTCTCATGATTTGTGAAGGCTTGGTTATATGCACTTGTACCTACATGATAAAACATGTATAGTTAGGTATATGAAGACATAGATAACCAATATTGTATCATGTTAATTGACATGTATGAAACCTCAATTCAACTCATTCATCATTAAAAACATTGTTTGATTATCATTTATCATTTAGAATGTGAATTCACTTAGTTTCCAGATATGAACCAACATTCTCCCCCTTTTTGATGATGACAAAATTATTCAATTAATGCTCATGCAATTGAGGTTTCTTCTCCCCCTTTGACAACATCAAAAGTAAAGACAACAATCACACTTTGAGATTTGCACAGAACATGTGATTTTATTCATAGGAAGTGAAGCATTCACATGACAAAAGTGTGACTGAAATAACATGAAGTGAAGGAGAAAAATATGAAATAACATAAAAGAGAAGCGACATTCTCAGACTGAAATGAAAATACATGACATGACCCACTCCTAAACATCAAATCTATCTATGCAGTATCATCTTCAGGAGCTTGATGGGTGCCATGACGCTCAGTGGCAGTCTGTCAGGCGTGTGTCCAAGGTATCCATTCTTGCATTCAGCCTCTCAAAGCCATGTGTCATCTGCACTTGTAGCTGTCCTATCAAATCCCGAATGGAGGGCTGAGCAGCTACATCAACACCAACATCTCCCAGAGCATCTAGTGGCTCTGACTGGGAGTCTTCATCATCTTCTTCATCAGCAGTTTGATCTCATCCCCGATGGAGTCTTCATCATCTTCGTCAGCAGCAGGTGCCTTGCCCTTGAGTTCCCGGGTCACGACCCCATCCACTAGCTTGTATCCCATGCGTGTTGCGGCAGTGATATCAAAACTGTTGCGGGAGTTGAGTGAGACACACTCACTGTCTGAATGGGAATGCCAATAAACTTCAAAAGAGAAGTAATTGGGCAAGCGAAGGGCATGGATCTCCTGGGTTGGTAGAAGCACTGGATGATCAAGCGAAGCATCAGGAGAGGAAGATTGATGGGTTCACAATCAAGGAAGAAGGTGAACAATGATTTGTGAACATTGGTGACGAGTTCACGACTGCCATGCTTCGGCGCAATGCAAGTGGTGAAGATTTGGTGGATCATGCGGTTGAGGGGAGGGAAAGTGTTGGCATTGAGCTTAGCAATCTTCTTGGTGTTATCATAGGGTTGAAGAGTAAGAAGGGGATAGTAGACAGAGCGTCGAGTGATGATCAAGAATATCGCCCCCGGTGTTCGAATCTGGAGGGCAGTGCTAAAAAGGTTAGCAGTGAGTTTAAAGGGAGTGCCCTTCACAGAGGTGTAGAATGCCTGATCGGAGGAAGCTAGGTTGTTGAAGAAGTCAGTCAGTGGGACGAGTATGTCCGTATGAGCGTAGAGAAAGACTGTCCAACCCTGGGTATCGAATAGGGGTTGGAGGTTGGGGAAGAGATCAGCCAATGAATGGAAATCCACATAACGTGGAGGAACAAACTTTGTGAATGTACCGTGAACCCGTTTGAGGTGGAGACGGGGAGGTACGACCAACTCTGGAAGACGATCATCCCGGTGTTTGGTCCGGCGTTCATCGTGAACCCTGGATCCTTCGCCGGGCGAGAGGAGGCGGGACGACGACGTGAGACCAACTTCTTCGCCTTGGGGGCCATGGAAAAATGAGGCAGGACGTAGAAGGGGAAGAAGACAGGAGACAGAGGGAAGAGCAAGGATATCAAGCAAGGGGGATGGAGGTAGGGTTTCCCGTCCAGAAAGGGGAAAGGGATGTATGTGGGAGAAGGAGGGTATGATTGGGGTGGTGTTGGAGTGTGGAAGGGCCGGAGATGCCTATTTAAAGAAGTGGGGGGAAGTTTAAAAGGCAATGGCCCACCAATCAGCCCCAAACGGTGTGCCCGTTGGACTTCCAAATAGGGCAGCCGCCGTCTGTCGACAGGAACTTGGATCTGTCGACAGATCCCTGCAGAATGTATGCTGTTTGTTTGATTTGTGTGTTTTAAAAAAAAAACTCTTGAGCAATGATTTTTGATACTGACTTAAGGTGTATAGAGGTGAATACATAATAACCATCATTTACATGGAGATAAGAAGCCACTTCAATATCCTTTATGGTTCAAACATAATACTTAATTAGTCTGAAGTTGAAGCATGAAGAAAACACTCACTGATATCAAAAAGAAACACTTTTACTCTTCTCTTTATTAATTAGAGTGTAGGACAACACAATCCTCATAGTTGAGGTTCAAATGATCAAGGAGAGAAATATCTAAATGCCAAGACATTCAAAAACATCAATGACCCATGGGAATTATCACTCAGTGGAGGCTTCACACTATTCCATTATTTTCTATATTTGCCATTCTTTTATGCAATGGGAAAAAGTGGTAGTTAGAAGACTTCTCACTTTTGAACATGAGGGTAGACATTATACGTGCCCGTACCCCCAGTTACTCAGTGAAAGTGTCCATCATACCGTTGTACAGAGTTGATGAATTAACCTTTGACGCGAGGGCAAACATTTGTGATGCCCACTCCCCGGTTACTTAGCAAAAACTCATCATTGCTCTGCATTTTTCCAAATTTAATTCATTTTAAGCTAATGGAATGAAATTGTTTAGAAATAGGTAGCTTTTCTCCAAGTATTGTTTTAATAACCGTAGATCAATGTAGTGATTGATTATCCATCAATTGTAGACATTAAACTCAGTGATCATAATACCTTTAAAAAAAAGGAACCATGTTTGCCTACTTGTAAATTATGTAGAAGAGTTAGGTGTTAAGTTTTTGAAAATAGTGAAATGTTTCCAGAATGATAGAACCTAGACTCAACATGAGTAGTATGTAAAAATCACAAGATTGTTGAAAATTGCTTTAATATCTTATGCACATGATGTGGTCATATATGAATTAACACCATATAGACACCTTAGACATTTTTAGAAACCAGCTCAAGGAGTTTTTGATTGAATAGGCTTGAAATTCCAAGTAGAAGTGTGTCTGTCGACAGCTAAGAAGAGCTTGTCGACAGTCACACACAGACAGATGAATGAATGTTCTGCTGGTGGTGATTACTGTGTTATCTGTCGACAAGCCAAGTTGGGTCTGTCGACAGCTACACACAGACAGATTGTAGGCTGTGCGGGGAGGAAAAACTGTGCAATCTGTCGACAGATGCATGGTCGACTGTCGACAGATGCACACAGAGTTCAACCTGTGGTCTGTAAGCCTATCTGTCGACAAGGGAAGAAAAGGCTGTCGACAGATCCTTGTTGAAGGCCAGTTTAGAGGTAGATTGGAATGTGAAATGATAATTATTTGTGAAGGAGAATAAGAACATCAATCGTAAGTAATGTCCTTCACAACAACTCCCCTCTAATCTAAACTAGCTCCCCCATGATGTTGCTCATGAAAAGACACAAAATTTAAGCAATGCAATTCAATTCAAGCAAGATATGCACACATGTATTCAGAAGACCATTCATGGAATTGAAACTGTTTTGGTATTTTTCGATTTAATATTTTTTTTTTTTTCAGAGTAATTTGGCTAATGAAATGAAACTTACCCCTTTATCCAACATGGATGTCCCTTAATGGGCTCCAACTGCGGGTACTTGGCGGAGAATATTTTCTCACGCATAATGAAAGTTTCCAAACAAGCCGAACTTGTTTTTCCACAAATCACCATTTGATATACCCCATAGTTGTTGCTTACAAGGAACATTCATCAAGGACTTGGGATTTGTGTCACTGAATTTTACATAAGCCTAATTCTCTTCTAAGGGATGTGAACCTATCCTCAGCCAATGGTTTTGTAAAGATATCAGCTAGTTGTTGTTCTGTTGGTATGAAGCTAATTTCCAAATTTCTATTGGCTACCTCATCTCTCAAGAAGTGATGACGGATTTCTATGTGTTTTGTCCTAGAGTGTTGAATGGGATTTTTTGATAGATTGATTGCACTAGTGTTGTCACATAGGATTGGTGTGCATCCAAGGTCAATGTCGTAGTCACACAACTGACTTTTTATCCACAACACTTGTGTTGCACAACTCCCTGCAGCAACATATTCTGCCTCTGCAGTGGAGAGTGCAACCGAATGTTGCTTCTTGGATGCCCACGAAACCATGCAACCACCAAGCATCTGGCAATAGCCACTAGTGCTCTTCCTGTCAATTTTACATCCAGCATAGTCAGCATCAGAATATGATTAAGTTAAAGCTACTACCTGCTGGATACCAAAGACCCATATCATGTGTACCTGAGAGATACCTGAATATCTCTTAACTGCAATTAGGTGGCTTTCCTTTGGACTAGATTGATATCTAGCACAGAGGCAAACACTGAATTGTATGTCAGGTCTACTTGCAGTAAGATAGAGGAGTGAGCCGATCATACCTCGGAAGTGTTTAGCATCTACCGGTTTACCTTTCTCATCACTTTCTAGCTTATGCTTGTGCTCATCGGTGTTGAGGCAGGTTTTGCAGTTTCAAACTGAAATCTCTTGAGAAGCTCTTTGACATATTTTCTTGGTTTATGAAGAAGCCATCTTCCATTTGCTTGACCTGCAGACCAAGAAAAAATTGAAGCTCCCCCATTAAACTCATCTCAAATTCACTGTGCATGTGATGTGAAAATTCTTCACATAGTGAAGGTTAGTAGAACCAAAGATTATGTCGTCCACATACACTTGAACAACAATGATGTGTGTGCGAACTTTCTTTGTAAGAGAGTTGGTCTACTTTACCTCTGAGTAGTTTTTGCTTACCAGAAATTGGCTTAGCCTGTCGTACCAAGCTCGGGGTGCCTGTTTCAAACCATAGAGAGCCTTGTGCAATTTATATACATGGTTTGGTTTGTCATGAAGTTCAAAGCCAGGTGGTTGAGAGACATAAACTTCCTCTTTAATGTAGCCATTTAAGAAAGCAGTTTTAACATCCATTTGATATAGTTTGAACTTGTTTGAACATGCATAAGCTAACAAGATTCTGACTGCTTCTAGCCTAGCTACAGGTGCAAAGATTCTTCAAAATCCACACCAAATTCCTGATTATAACCCTTTGCAACCAGTCTAGCCTTGTTTCTCACCACCTTTCCTCTTCATTTAGTTTATTCCTAAAGACCCATCTTGTCCCAATTACAAAAATTTCGTGAGTTCTATGAACTAAACTCCAGACATTATTTCTTTGAAATTGGCCTAGCTCCTCATGCATAGCATCAATCCATGAGTTTTCTTTCAAGGCTTCTTCAACATTTTTAGGCTCCACTTGAGAGACAAAGGCTAAATGATCCTGTTCAACTATTTGATTAACTTGAGACCTAGTTTGAACTGAATCATTATGTTACCTATGACATTCTCAAGTGGATGTGCTTTAGAGTACCTCACATTTTGATTGTTGAAGGACCAGGTTGATCTTGCCTTGAGGAGACTGTTCTGGAGGAGGGGTGGCTGGAGGACTTTCATGTTGTGTTCTCCTCGTGTTGTGGATCTTGTGCGGGTACTTCATCTTCATTTCTGAACAGAAGTCCGTCATCTTCATCATTGTACCTGCGTAGAAAGCCACTGTTTATTTTTGGAACTGACTTAGAGATTGTATTTGGTTTGCTTTGCAGTTCTTCATGTGTTGTATCTTCAATTTCATCTTGAAACCTGTAAGGATTAGAACTGTTAGATTTGGTTTGAGATTCATCAAATACAACATGTGGAGTTTCTTCACTTTTCTGGTTTTAAGATTAAACACTCTATAAGGTCTAGAGTGTTCTGAGTATCCAAGAAAAATACCTTTGTCGCTTTTGGCTTCAAATTGTCGAAATCAGTTTTATCATTGTTATGTATGAACACCTTTGAACCAAAAACTTTGAAGTATCCAAGGGATGGTTTCTTACCTTTCAGAAGCTCATAGGGAGTTTTCTTGAATACCGGTCTTACCATGGCTCGATTAAGAATGTAGCATGACGTGTTTACCGCTTCTGCCCAAAAGGTTCTTGCAGGTTGATTTTCGACCAGAAGCGTACGAGCCATCTCCACCAAGGTCTATTCTTCCTCTCCACAACCCTGTTTTGTTCTGGAGTTCTTGGGGAGGAGAACAAGTGTTCTATTCCTGGTTCCTGCAGAAATCAGTGAAGGAGTGTTGTCAAATTCTCTCCCGTGATCAGTGCGGATGGAGCAAATCTTGTGGACATTTCCATGCTCAATTTTATTGAAGATTCTTCAAAAACATTAATTGCATCATTCTATGAGCCAGAAATTTCACCCAAGTGAATCTAGAAAAATCATCTACAATGACAAAGCCATACTTTGCCATTGAGACTCAGTGTTCTAGTAGGTCAAATAGGTCCATGTGCAACAGTTCATAAGCTTTGGAAGTACTTACTGGTGCTTTCGATTTGAAGGCTTTTCGGGTCTGTTTCTCCCTGTGCACATGCATCACAAAAATTTTCATTTTTATTGAATGGGATTTCAGGAAGTTCACTTACCAGTTTGAAGCCTCATGATCTTGTGCAAAACATGTAATAACTCGCATGACCAGCCTACGATGCCACAATGTAAGCTCATCCTGTTTATTTGCTATAACTAAATCATTATTTTCTGGATCATCTAAATCAACCATGTAGATGTTGTTCATTCTTTTTCCAGAAAATTTGAGACTTCCTGTTACCTTATCAAAGATTTGACATGAATCTGATTCAAAAACAATTTTATGGCCTTATCACACAGTTGACTTATGCTAAGCAAATTGTGATGAAGACCATCACTAATAGTACATTGTCTATTGAGTTGGAGGCAAACTTACCGACCTTACCTGAGCCGATGATCTGGCCTTTGTTGTTACCTCCAAAGACAACGTGACCTCCGTCTTTTTCCACGAGGAAACTGAATTTTTCTTTATCGCCCGTCATATGCCTCGAGCAGCCACTATCCAGGTACCATTTGTTTTGATTGTGAGCTGCTAGGCATTCCTGCACATGTGATTAGACAAGAGGTTTTGCTACCCAAATTACTTTGGGTGCCGTTTTATCATTCATGCCAAACAGTAAATGCTTTGGAATCCAAATTTGTTTGATTTTCTGTTTTATTGGATTGTTCCAGCATTGTTTTTCATTGTGCCCAATCTTTTTACAGATTTTACATGATGATGGCTTATGAACAACAGTGGGCTTTGGATTCTTAGGAGCATGCATAGGCATCTTACCCTTTGTTGCCTAGTGAACTTAGCTTTAGGGACTTGCTGTTTTTCCTTGGGACCTCCCTGTTTGGGGTTAGTAGCAAACTCCTTAAGCTTAGTTGGAACAAATTTGGTAGCCTTAGGTTCCTGGTTTTTACCCTTGGATTGATTTTCCCTTTCCTTTGAGGGATTTTGATTGCTAAAACTTGGGGTAGGATCAATGAAATCAGTCAACAGATTTTTGCCGATATCCTTTGGCTTAGGATTTTGAAACCCAATCCCATGTCTAGCAACAAACACATTGGATCCTAAGATTGCATCTAGATTCTGTTTGCTCTTAACAAAACTAGATAGATCCTTGATTTGCCTTTTAACTCCTTTTCAACTTTTTCCAATTCTCTTTTAGATTAGCATGCTCACTGTTTAGAGTTTCAAGAGAGTTCATTAGATCATCTTTCTCTTTTTGAACTTCTTGAAGCTTAATTTTCATGCTATCCATCTCTTCACTGTGTGTTTGTTCATCTATTTTCATCATGTCATTACCTTATTCAGATATTCAATTTCATCATATTATCGGTTTCATGAACAAGGGAATTAACTCTCTTCTTAAGTGCTTTATTTTCTGATTTGAATTGACAGAATTTTTCAAAATGACAGTGTAAGCTTCTTCCCATTCAGTAGTAGAAAATGATTCAAAGGAAGAGTTTACCTCAGAGGAGTCATCACTCCTTGCCATAAGACAGTGAATCTCGTCATCTCCTGAGGTAGCTTGACTTTTTTCGTCATCATCTTCATCACTCCATATAGCCAGCATTGCTTTGGCTTTCTTGAAGACGAACTTGCCTTTTTTAGTTTCTTCTTGAGCTCGGGGCACTCTCCTCTCATGTGTCCCTGCTTCTTGCACTCATAGCACACAACATCAGATTTTTTATTAGACGAATCAAACCTGTTGGTGCCCTTTTGGAAAGGTTTGGGGTTTCTTGAACCTCTTCTTTTGATTTTAGGAACTTCTTAAACTGTCTAGTGAGCATGGCCATTTCGTCATTCTCACTATCAGTGGAGGTTTCAGACTCAGAACCTTCCTGTTGGGCACTCTTTTTGGAATCTGAAGATACTTTGTTGGAAGCCTTCAAGGCAATAGACTTCCTTGGATTCTCTTCAGTTTCTTTTCTTTTTACATTTAGTTCATAAGTCATGAGAATCCAATCAATTCATCCACTTTCATTGTTGAAAGATTCTTGGAATCCTCGATGACAGTGACTTTGGTGTTCCAAGAGGATGGAAGAGACCGAAGTATCTTCCTCACCAAATCACTCTCTGAGTATTCCTTTTTAAGACCTTTCAATCCATTTATAAGTACCATGAATCTAGCAAACATGTCAGAAATTGTCTCATCATGGTTCATCTTAAACATTTCATATTCTGAGACTAGCATGCTTACCTTGGATTCTCTCACCTCAGACGTACCTTCATATATCAACTCGAGCTTGTCCCACATCTCCTTAGTTGAGGTGCATGTGGAGACTCTTGAATACTCCTTTGGGTGGACCGCGCACTGCATCATGTTGAGGGCGCTCCAGTTGAGTGTCCCTTTGGCAATCTGGTCCTTGGTCCATGTATCTTCATCTTGAGGCAATTCATATGGTCATGTTCTGACTATCTTCCACAATTCAAAGTTTTGTGCTCGTAGAAACACCTGCATGCGGTTTTTCCAATAGGGATTGTGACAGACCGGAGTATTTATGCCCATTAAGGCTCCATATCCAGATCCGCCTCCCGCGAACGCACCGAAGTGTCGCAAGGGATATCTCACACACAAGTCCAGTAAGATACAAAAAGACAAACCACAATATAAAGACACAAGAGTACATGTGCTCATATCTGTTCACAAATTTGTACAACTGTCCCATTACATTAATACATGTCCAATTAAAAGAGTACAACTACCTGGGGCATACCCCGGGGAGCACAAGCTCACACAACACTAACTACTAAACTACTGCTGGGGGTACAAGTCTGATGCAACGCCACTGCAAGCCAAACACACGGCAAGCCCTGAAAAGAACTGTAGGGGAGTGAGCCTCAACAAGTCACTGGCTCAGTAGGGCTACCCAAAACAACACTGCAACCACAGACACCTCGACCCCAATGGGTCTCACTGGCAACAACATAGCCAAACCATTTCATGCTCACATCAATACAATAAATAACATTAACATGCTTATGATAATAAACATAACGCCCTCAGAAGAAAAGTAGACTACAGGATTAACATAAAATCATTAGTTTCCCACTACTAAGTGCCTAAACCACAGTCTCACTGGCACACTGCCACGACAACTGGTTGCCTAAGCTAAAAGCCATACAGGCAGGTCACTGCCTAAGCTACAAGCTTCACAGGCAAACCTCAATCACGAGATATTAGGACAGTCAACCAAGTGCTAGTCCATTAAACCCCAAAACCACACTACGTCGAGTGTTACACACAAATGGCACACACTAGAACCATAAACGGAACCATGCCCAAGAAAAGAGTAAAACTCAACAAGTGGAAGGTCTCACACGCCTCCACGGAGCATAGCTCTATTAATCCACAATATGCCTAGGCCATAAGCCACATCGGCAAATTACCCCAATGTAACATAATAATAATCACAAACTAATCCACAATAAATTATAAACAAGATCTACTTAAAACATTAGGATACAACAAGTGGCAGGTCAAACCACAAGACCTCCACAACACACAGTACCCGAAAGGTTGGTACACAATGTACCACCACAAAACTACAAGTAACCCCCGAAGGAAAATAGGTACCTGCTACTCTGAGGTACCACAACCAAACACCTGAACAAAAGTACAAGTAGGTGATACACCATACTGAACCACGATAATTGTGCCCTCACTTAGACACAACTTTACAAGTGAAACCTTAATCGATGAGTCACACAAACCACCACTCAGTCATGGCTGTGCCACACCAGGGCACACCTCGAACAAGTCAAACCTCGACCACGAGTCACAAAACCAGTCACTGGCAAAGCACGAGTCAAACTACAGCCAGAATAGGCAAAGCACGAGCCAGAAAGAACGACGCCACCACACGGGAACGGACTACTAGCTGATCAGGCCAGTATCCAACCCGGACAACACAACACAAGAACAACCTCTCAGCCTCGCAGTCACGGACGAAAGGTCCAACTGCCGCTCCACAAGGAAGAAGTCAACAACTGTGGAGACCAACCAACACCACACCTGCAGACACACAACTGCAGGCCCATGCCTGGCACCTCTAGAGTCTCTGGCCGAGCACTCTAAAGTGAGGCACTGGAAAATAGGACTAGCTGGGGACCAGTGTCGACTACTGGTGTCCGTACCCCCAACTACGAGCGCGCTACAAGCGACAAAAGAACAAACTCTGGGAAGTCGTTGTCCCACTGCCGTCTTTCCCTCAGCCGGACGTACAACTCAAACTCAGGAGTGAGGGTGTCCAGGAAGACGACACAGACCTCAACGGTACGACACAAGTACCGAGACAAAACCCCGAGCACAACAAACACACGTGCCTGGCTCACAAAGAACCTGGGGTACCCGACTAGAGAGGCATTCCGGAATAGGCGCCGGACCACCACACTCGGCTAGCACAAACCACGATACTTACACATATAACCTTTACTTATAATTCACAATATACAAGTGTTAGGATTAGCTTAACATCGGTCACCGTGTGACCCCAAAGCTATCCCACACCAACACATACCTGAACCACAAACTTGCCTATCATTGGTCATCTTGTAACCTCCAAGCTAACTCACACTAACACATATATAAATCACGATAGCCAATCATATCTGGCCTATCATCGGTCATGAGATGACCTTCGTAACACACACCATTTACTTACTTCATAAATCACAATATATTATTCGAAAGACAGCAACGGACCAGGGCTAGGTCGGTATGGACCTTCACTGCCCAAACACCACAGAGTCATGACTAGGCTCACACAGGAACCTCACTGCCCAGTTACTACGACAAATCATAAGAATTACATTACGACAAAGTGTAGTAAACACACACTCAAACTACGTAGACAGCACGTGTATATTACACCCTGGATGGTGTACCACACGTCTTCCACGTAAACCACATGCCCACATATGGACAACGCACTCTAAGAGTGCCACGGGTGTCAACGCACCACACACCACGTAAAGCGATTACATACATCACACATCATTCATGTAAAACTTGCCCATTACATGAGCAGTATGCTCCAAGAGCATAACAAGTGCACTGGCTCACACCGGTCATCGCCATGCACACACAATCACACATTATTCATAACCAGGAAAGCTACGTAAACAACATTGCATGGATACATGCACAGGCTGGAGGCAACATCGACTGCCGCTTGAAGGAAGTAAATAGCAAGCGATCTAGCCATCTATATCCCGGCTGGTGAGCTTGGCGACAAGTGATCTTGATGCCAAGTTCTCCGGCCTAAAACCCTGCAGAAACCCTAATCCAGCTCTACAGGTTTTCCTACCGTTAAAATTACCAGAAAATGTACTGAAACGGTTCTTTAAACATGCTTGAACCCAAAACAACCCAACAAAGCATGCTTCGTTCACTAAATTACTCAAACCACCCATTAACCCCACATGGTGCAACTTAATCCGAAAATACAATAAAAATGCTGGTTCAAGTGATTAGGTCGTGTTTTAATGTTTCTAACAAGCTAACAAGGCTCGACCCCTACCTCAGAAACGCAATTAAACTCCCGAAGAACCTCGAATCATGCCGAAACCTGAGAAACGTCCCACAAACACCGCGCTCCAATCCGTCATTCCCCGCCCGATCTGCCGCTACCACGCGCACCACGGCCTTCCCACGAGCTCCCGCCGACCGTCAAAACTCGCGACGAAGCTCAAGGGTGAAGGTGGGGGAAGAGGAAGGGAGAAGGAGGAGAAAGAACAGAGCTCGGTTCTGCCATAAAAACACAGGCATGCCAGATAAACGTCAACCCTTGGCCGTTTAACCAGACCACCACAACTAGACGTCCACAAAGTCTGACGCCAAGTTCAACAGTCAACGTCCTCATCGATGGACGTTAACACCATGTTAACGGCACACCACTGCCGCCAACACACAGTCGACGTCACCCACCTGGACGCCAACACACTGTGTCCAGCAAGCTGAACACCAATACGGACCCAAACCAAACCCGGTAAGGATCTAGTAAGAAACACACAACACTAATGGGCCTCACATTGGCCACCAAACCCGCTAAACCTGGATCCACGGAGATCCAGAAAACGCGTGACGTTACAGGGATAGTCAGTGCCATCAAAGAAGGGTGGCTGGGCACTGAGTGTCCCTCGTCCATATACCCCTGGTAGATTCCATTTGATCATAAGATCAATAGATAAAGCAATAAATCGAGAGAAACTCGGCTCTGATACCAATTGAAGGGTTGCGGAATTCCCAATATGGTAATCTAGAAGGGGGGTTGAATAGATTACTGTCTCTTAAAAACTATTATCACGTTCTTTTTCTTAAAGCACAGATTAATAAGACAGTATCAAGATCTAAACTATGTGTAGATGAGAAGTAGAAACCTATCTAGCGTGTGAATATGCAACGTGCCTATCAAACATCTATCGTAGAGAAACGATCAAACCACGAGACACGCAGATTTACGTGGTTCGGAGTACACAACAGTGTATCCTACGTCCACGGCACACACACACACACAGAATAAACTGCTTATGAGCGAGTTCGGTGACTACAACTCACACACACACGTGTTTTCTGACGTGCACCCACGATCAGAACAATACACACACGTGATCTCAAGCACAAAAGAGACTTGAATCACACAAACACACACACGATTGATAAGAATTGTGAAACAGGAAGAGTTCAGAGTATAGGAGTAAACCTGATGTGGAACTCTTCTGAGAACGTTTGGATGGAGTTCAAACTTCGACTTGACTGCTTTGGATTGATGGAGAAGGTTGAATCCATGACGATCTATCTTCAGTACTGCAGGATCAACAGATCTTCCGGTCTCTGCACTGCAGACTTGAAGCAGAGCAGCAGCAACTCTTTTCCTTGGACTTGGCTTTAGGGTTTTTTGGTTGTGGCTGCTTCTGTACGAGATTCTCATCAAAAGGATGCTTATATAGTTGTGTTTTCATATGGAGAGTCGTGGGACTTGAAAACACAATCTCGGATATGAAGGAAGGTTTCTGTATTTGAAGATTCTTTGCGTCTGTCGACAGGTATTGAGTGTCTGTCGACAGATTGCAACAGATTTGCAATAGAAGATTTCAGGTTGTTCTGGCCTGTGGCATCTGTCGACAGGCGACATCCATCTATCGACAGACAAAGTCAGTTTTGCCAAAACACAGAACTCTGGCATTCTGTCTATGACATCTGTCGACAAGTTCTGAGCATCTGTCGACAGGTGCTCTTTTTTCTGAACTTAGTACTTTTCTGTCTGATCACAACTGTGGCATCTGTCGACATATGTCTTTGAGTCTGTCGACAGGTACATGTATACAATGTACTTGTGATCATTTTTTCATGATTTGTGAAGGCTTGGTTTTATGCACTTGTACCTACATGATAAAACATGTATAGTTGGTATAATGAAGACATAGATAACCAAATATTGTATCATGTTAATTGACATGTATGAAACCTCAATTCAACTCATTCATCATTAAAAACATTGTTTGATTATCATTTATCATTTAGAATGTGAATTCACTTAGTTTCCATAATATGAACCCAACACATGTCGTATACAAACTTATCCATGACTAGTTAACAAGCTCAAAGGCAACTCGTATGAGGCTATAATCTTTCCAACTCAAATGGAGAATAGAAGTACAAAGAGAGGTTGGGAACCTACCTGACTGGAAGAGAACAAAAAGTTCTTATTCTTCTTCCTCTTTACGTAGAAATCAACACAGCAACAAGGTGAGGAAGTAAGAAGACTGCTGAAACAGAGACTTCGGCAGTTACAGTAAATGTAGAGGTAACAGCCACGACAGCTACACCTCTAGTAGGGTAGTCTCCTCTAAGCATCAACAATGTCAACACTCTCCAAAGCGAAGGGACTACCAAGAGCAGCAGAGGTGGAAGAGAGAAAGGCTAGGACGTCAGCTGGTGAAGGGCTTTTATAGAATACCAAATCTCCCATGCACATTGACACCTCCCCCGTCCATCTATAATAGTAAAAACCATTTGGTTTTTACTGTTGACACGTTAAGCATGCACATCTCAGGGTTTAACACATAAGGGTTAACATGCAAACCTTCTAGATAAGTGAGGTGGCTTTCCCAGCTCCTCACACGTCGGCATATGTAATTCCCAGAAAAATCCCTGCCGTAAATAGCCCATAAATCAGCTGGGCCAAAGATCTTCATGTTTAGGTGTCCTAATGATATTCGTTTAACTTGAAATTTCAACCATAGACTAATAGGAAGGTTTTAAAAATTATGGTGATTTTTATTTAATTTTTAGAATTTATTTTCCACTATGTGAAAAATCACCCCAAAAATAGTTGTGTCGGCTAAATCTCAAAATCCGGTCGTCAAAAATTTCGGATAATTACATATTTGACATTACCACATTTTTTTAAGAATTATGGTGTTCTCAGATTTCATTTTCGTTACAGTTTTCCGATGTCACCCTGTCGGGGTGCGCACGACCGAAACTGATACCTGGGTATGATAAAGTGTCTTAAACACACCCTAAATCCTAAATATCTCAATTTAAACCTAATTGGTTTGCATAAACAATAATTTCTATGTAAAACATGGTGTTTAAAATTCAAGGGTATTACATTTCTCCCCCTGTTAAAATAATTTCATCCTCGAAATTGGCAAATTTCTTACCGAGTAGCTATGGATACTTTTTTTCATCTCTTGCTCCAATTCCCAAATTTCTTCTTCAATAAATGCACTTTTCCATAAGATCTTCACCATAGAAACTGCTTTGTTTCTAAGAACTCGTTCTTTCCTATCCAATATTTTCACGGGTTCCTCTTGTACGGTTAAATCTGACTGTATTTCCACATCTTCATGGCTGATCACATGGGAGGGGTCCATATGTATTTCCTCAACATAGATATGTGAAAATACATTATGAATATGTGACCAAGAGGGCGGTAGAGCTAACTGATATGCTACTTCTCCTATTCTTTGCAATATTTCAAAAGGCCCTACATATCTGGACTGAGTTTTCCTTTCTTACCAAATCTCATGATACCTTGGTTGGAGAGATCTTTAGAAATACATGATCACCTATGTTAAACTCCAGTAGCCTTCTTCTTCTATCAACATACTTCTTCTGCCTGTCTTGAGCTATTAATAATCTCTTCCTGATTAATTTAATCTTCTCTGAGCAGTTCTGAATTAATTCTGGCCCAATGAGACTCTTTCTCCCACTTCTGCCCACAGAGGGTGATCTACAAGGTCTACCATATAATGCCTCATATGGTGCCATCCCAATACTTGTATGGTAACTATTGTATACAAACTCAATCAAGGGTAGGTAATCATCCCAGCTACCACGCCAATCCAAACTACAGGCTCTTAGCATATTCTAGTGTTCTGATAGTTCTTTCGGATTGGCCATCAGTTTGTGGATGATATGCTGAACTGATTTTAATTGAGTACCCATGGCTGCCTGCAAACTTTTCAAAATCTAGCAGTGAATCTTGGATCTCTATCTGAAATTATTGACAAAGGAATCCATGAAGTCTTACTATTTCCTTTATATACAATTGAGCCAAATCTTCTAATGATTGTGTCTTTGTAATTGCTAGAAAATGAGCGATTTAGTTAATCTATCCACAATTACCCAAATAGCATCATGCTTCTTTCTTGTCTTTGGCAAACCCATTACGAAGTCCATGGTTATCTGCTCCCATTTCCATATTGGAATTTCAATTAGTTGTATAGGCCCTGCTGGCTTCTGGTGCTCAGCTTTTATTTGTTGACATGTCAGACATTTACTCACAAATTTTGCTATGTCCTTTTTCATTCCATGCCACCAAAATTGCTTTTTCAGATCCTGATACATTTTAGAGCTTCCAGGATGAATTGAATACTGAGATTTGTGTCCTTCCTTCAATAACTCACTTTTAATTTCTTCATTCTCCGGTATGCATATTCTGTTTTGAAATCTAATTATCCCTTGACCATCTCTGATGTATCCTGGTTTATTTACCATCTCTTTTAGTTTTTGATCTTGGTTCTGTGCTTCACCAATTCTATCTATCAGTGCTGACTTTACTGTTAATTATGCCAATTTCAGATTTTCTGCATCACACCTTGGTGAGTATTCAATCAAATCTGTCATTTCTTTCCACTGTAGGTGCAATTGTAATGCTCTTGATTTCTTTCTGCTCAAAGCATCAGCAACTACATTAGCTTTACCTGGATGGTAATTTACTGTAAAATCATAATCCTTCAAAAATTATAACCATCTCCTTTGTCTTAGATTCAGTTCCTTTTGAGAAAATATGTACTTTAGACTCTTATGGTCAGTATAAACTTCAAATTGTTCCCCATATAGGTAGTGGCGCCAGATCTTCAAAGCATGTATGATTGCTGCCAATTCTAAGTCACAAGCCGGATAATTCCTTTCATGATCTTTTAATTGTTTAGAGGCATAAGCTACCACTTTACCATGTTGCATAAGAAACACATCAATTCCTCTTTGAGATGCATCCGTATAGACTGTAAATCCTCCCGATCCTTGAGGTAAGGTAAGAATCGGAGCTGTGGTAAGCTTCCCTTTTAATTCCTAAAAATTGGCCTCACATTTCTTATTCCACACAAAAGGTGTCTCTTTTCTGGTTAACTGAGTCAAAGGCATAGCTATAGAAGAAAAGCCTTCAAAAATCTCCTATAGTAACCAACTAATCCCAAGAAACTTCGGATTTCTGATGGATTCTTGGGTTTCCCAATTCAGAATTGCTTCAATTTTACTCGGGTCTACAGCCACACTTTTCCAGAAATCACATGACCCAAAAATTTCACTTCCTTGAGCCAAAACTCACATTTACTTAACTTACCATACAATTGATGATTCCTTAAGGTTTATAGTACAACTCTCAAATGTTCTTGTGTTCTTCTTCATTAGATGAATATATCAACACATCATCTATAAATACCACCACAAAATTATCCAAATAAGGCTTGAATACCCATTCATCAAATCCATAAATACAGCAGGTGCATTAGTGAGTCCAAATGGAAGTACTAAAAACTCACAATGTCCATATCTGGTTCTAAATGCCGTCTTAGGAATGTCATCTTCTTTAACTCTCAATTGATGGTATCCAGACCTTAGATCAATCTTAGAGAATATTGTGGCAGACCGAAGTTGATCAAATAAGTCATCAATTCTTGGTAATGGATATTTGTTCTTGATTGTAACTTGATTCAACTTTCTATAATCAATACATAATCTGAGAGATCCATCTTTCTTTCTCACAAACAATACCTGTGCTCCCCATGGTGACACACTAGGTCTAATAAAACCTTTGTCTAATAAATCTTGTAACTGTTTCTTTAATTCTGTCACTCAGTGGTGCTATTCTATAAGGAGCTATGGATATAGGCAAAGTTCCAGATAAAAGTTCAATGGTAAAGTCAATTTCTCTAATTGGAGGTAATCCAGATAAATCATTAGTAAGACATCTGGAAATTCTTTTACAACATCAATATCTTGAACTGATACCTGTTTATGCTCATTTGATATGACCATCACACCTGCCAGATAACCTTGACAACCATTCTCAGCCATTTCATGGCTTTAAGTGCTGATATAGTCTTCTTGTTTCCATTATTCTTTGGACATGTATAGCTGAAATCTACTAATCCCGGCCTTTTAAATGTTAAACATTCTTATGGCAATCTAATACTGCATGATTTTCTGCTAACCAATCCATTCCCAATACAATATCAAAATCTTGCATGTTGTCTAGTACATATACATATGCAGTAAGTTCATGCTCCTATTTTTAGAGTTACTTTAGGGATAATAGAGGTAAGTGTAGCTATTGACCAGTAGGACAGTCAAGTACCATACTTTCTACTAATTTCTCTAGTTTCTGAGATATAGAATTAACAAATACTCGAGAAATAAAAGAGTGTGTAGCTCCAGGGTCAAATAACACTCTAACATACATATTTTCAGTAAGGAGAATACCTTCAGCTACAATGGGAGTGTCTTGGGCTTCCTCCTTTGTCAAAGCAAAGACTCTAGCTGGTCCCTTAGGTGGTTGTCTTGGGGCTTGCTGAAAGTAGGGTTGTGGCTTTTGCGCTTTTGACTGGTCTGCTTTGTGTGGACAGTCCTTAATCATATGCCCTTTCTGACCACATCCATAACATTTCCCTGCTACTTTCCAGCACTCATCATCAGGGTGTCTTCCTCCACATTGAACACACACGGGACAACCCTTTTTCTGTTCTCCCTGCTGCTTGGTTGAATCAACCTTTCGCTTCTGACCTTTTGTTTCCTTATTATACACATTTTTCTTCTTACCCCCATTGGTTTCTTTGTTTTTCACATATTCCATAAATTCAGATTCCACTATAAATGTAGTCTTTAGTGCTACTGCCATGCTATGGGGATCTAGTGGAGCTACCCTGCTCCTCACACTAGGTTTCAATCCTCTCACAAACTTCTTTACCTTCTGAGTTCATTATCACAAATGTGTGGTGCATATTTTTCTAGCTTAGTGAATTTTGTTTCATATTCTGCCACCATCATGTCTTTTTGTTCCAATTGCATAAATTCCACTTCTTTCCTATCCTTGACGTGTGGTGGAGTGTATTTTTCATACAACTCTCTCAGGAATTCTCCCCAACTAATGTTATCTTCTCTATTCTGAATGCATTTCTCATGGCAGATTGCCACCATTCATCTGCTCTTTCCTGAAGCATATAAGTCGCCAATGTGACTTTGTCTTCTTCTTCACATCTAATTGCCTTAAATATCCTTTCCATATCTCTAACCCATCCTTCTACAATTTCAGGTTGGCTACTTCCTTTGAAGGCTGGAGGTCCCATCTTCTTAAATTTCTCCAACAACGATGCTCCATAAATTCTTTCTCCACCCACATCTTGTTGGTTCTTCATTAGTGTTTGTACCATTCCCTGAAATGACTGCATAAAAGTAGCAAAATCAGGAGTTCCAGTACTTCCTTCTTGAGTGTTTCTGGTCGGTATATACTGGGAACTTCCCCCCTAGAACCTTCTTCAATTTCCTCATGTCTATCCTCACTGGATGTGTCGATAGCTTTCCCTTTGTCTGCCATTTCCTGGAACACCATCAAACACATCCAATTAATTCATACTAACTACTTAAATTTTGTTAGAACCAAAATGATCTTTAAATATTCTAGAATACACACAAATGTTTTATTTATTTCCTTTGTGAAAATGGTCACAGAAATATCTATCACCCATAACCTTGCTCTGATACCACCTCTGTAACACCCTCTGACATCACACAAACATATACATAACCTTTGATCGGAAGAGGGGTTACGCTGACAAACTTTCGTTATGCGTAGATAAATCCGTGTATTGCCCAATCAAACCTCTGTAACACCCTCCTCTGACATCACACAAACACATACATAACCTTTGATCGGAAGAGGGGTTATGCTGACAAACTTTCGTTATGGGTAGATAAATCCGTGTAATGCTCAATCATTAACAAACCATTCCACAAAGGTATCTTTGAACATATTATACTTCACCAAGTAACAAAGTATTAATACTCATTATTTACAAAAGACAAGTTTCTCTCGCTCTCTAACTTAATACACCTTCAACTAAAAGAAACTACTAAATCTACATTAGTCTTCTTCATCTCTCGTCGTCTGCAGCGGAATTAGGATTCACATGTAGCTGAGATTATACACACCTTCAATCTGAAAGGGTTGGAGGAAACAAAGGCATGAGTCGAAAGACTCAATAGGTATCAGTAAACATAGCGTAGAAGTTTCATTTGCAGAACTAAATGAATATTCAAATAGCATACGTGGATCGAAACATAATTGCTCATGAATTTCATACTTAACAGAAAACATATAGCTCAAATTGATTTCATAATGAGCTCCAACAAATCACAGAATAAGAGTATATTTGTCTTTCAGAATTTAGACCATAACTTGATTTGGAAACAAATTCGACAGGCATCACTACTCTCAAGAGGTTACTATATAGACGTAATATACCATCCTCAGTGCCTAGGCGTTTCCAGCACCTTAGATCTTGTTCATTGCGCAAGAACGGGGTTTATTACCCACATCGTCAGTCCTTGACTTGGATTTACCTACAAACTGTCGCCCTCAGCTGATCACAAGTGGTTGGTGCTACCACAAGTGATCCTAAACCCTCTTTTGAGAGAGAACACTGTCCTCATATCATAAATTTCTTTTCATGAGCATAACATAAATTGGAAATCCAAAGGTAGTTTGATTGAGAATTAATACAGATATCTTGGTGACAAAGTTATCGGAGTTCAATAATATAAGAAAGACAATGGTTGAGATAGGGTTATGACTCAAAGCCAATAACTTTGGAAGGTTGAACTCACATAAGAATCCAAGGAAATGAAGATCCACAATTGTCATCACAAGTTATTCACATTTCATAAGGTGTTCAAACATATGAACTCTCAGGTGATCAGGTTTTATAGACTCAGTTACCGAATACGGAAGTATAGACTCAATCGGAGTACTATTCGTAATTGACAATGTTAAGAATAATTCAAGGGCGGTTAAGGTACATAATGTGGGTAAAATTTGCTGTGGTATGACAGTAAATACCAAGGAAAATTAGAGGGTAACTTTCTTGGCTTTTAGGATGAAGTTTTAGCATGGATTCGGACATGAAAGAGTGCAGAAATTCAAATCAGAACTATAGCTGTCGACAGCCAGGAAGGGGCTGTCGATTGGTAGCAGCAGACAGAACTCAGAATTTCTGGTTCTGTGGGTATCTGTCGACAGCAAGGGGCTGGCTGTCGACAGATAACTACAGTCCAGACATCTGGTTTTCTGGAAGATATGCGCCTGTCAACAGCTTTGGCTGGCTGTCGACAGGTAGTAGCAGAACTTCCAGAAATGATTTGTAAATCTGTTCTAAGCACCCTAATTATAGAACTTATAAACCAAGACATGTTTTATATCAAATGGAAGAGTCTAATTAGAGTTCTCACAGTGGTTTATAACTGAACAGAAAGATGAAACGAGAGGTTTACAATTCAAGCTTGTCTAGCTAAAAACTAGACATAATGTAGTACTGAAGTATGACCCTTATACAAGGATTAGATGGAAAGATTTCCAAAAGATAAACTCTCAAACTCAAGGTATTTAATGCTCCAAAATCAAGGTTAAGGTACAACTACTAAATGGAAAGTAATCACAATGTTCTAAGATATCGAAATTTCTAGCAAGGCTCTAATATAAACATGAATCAGGGTGGAAGAAGAAGTTAGAAACCTACTTAATTTGTAATAGGAGTGAAGATGCTCCTTGAACTATATGATTCCAAAGGTAATTGGAGAGATCAAACAAAAGAATCTGGGATTACAATCTCGTATACAAACTTATCCATGACTTGTTAACAAGCTCAAAGGCAACTCGTATGAGGCTATAATCTTTCCAACTCAAATGGAGATAGAAGTACAAAGAGAGGTTGGGACCTACCTAACTGGAAGAGAACAAAAAGTTCTTATTCTTCTCCTCTTTATGTAGAAATCAACCAGCAACAAGGTGAGGAAGTAGAAGACTACTGAAACAGGGACTTCGGCAGTTACAGTAAATGTAGAGGTAACAGCCACAGCAGCTACACCTCCAGTAGGGTAGTCTCCTCCAAGCAACAACAATGGCAACACTCTTCAAAATGAAGGGACTGCCAAGAGCAGCAGAGGTGGAAGAGAGAAAGGCTGGGACATCGGCTGGTGAAGGGCTTTTATAGAATTCCAAATCTCCCATGCACATTGACACCTCCCTCGTCCATCTGTAATAGTAAAAACCATTTGGTTTTTACTGTTGACACGTTAAGCATGCACATCTCAAGGTTTAACACATAAGGGTTAACATGCAAACCTTCTAGATAAGTGAGGTGGCTTTCCCAGCTCCTCACACGTAGGCATATGTAATTCCCAGAAAAATCCCTGCCGTAAATAGCCCATAAATCAGTTGGCCAAAGATCTTCATGTTTAGGTGTCCTAATGATATCCATTTAACTTGAAATTTCAACCATAGACTAATAGGAGGGTTTTACAAATTATGGTGATTTTTATTTAATTTTTAGAATTTAGTTTCCACTAGGTGAAAAATCACCCCAAAAATAGTTGCGTCGGCTAAATCTCAAAATCCGGTTGTCAAAAATTTCGGATAATTACATATTTGACATCACCACATTTTTTTAAGAATTATGGTGTTCTCAGATTTCATTTTCGTTACAATTTTCCGGTGTCACCCTGTCGGGATGCGCACAACCGAAACTGATATCTGGGTATGATAAAGTGTCTTAAACACACCCTAAATCCTAAATATCTCAAATTAAACCTAATTGGTTTGCATAAACAAGAATTTCTAAGTAAAACATGGTGTTTAAAATTCGAGGGTATTACACAGAGCACTCAGGAGCAGCGGCCAGCGGGGGTGCAGGCGAGAGCGACCAGCCTGCAGAGGGAGGCGGCGAGTGTTAGGCTGCCATTATGATATGTACACCCTTTTTACCTTTCTTGATGTGTACACCCGCTGGGTGTTTTCATGATGTGTACTCGGGGCTGTCCCCCCCTCTTGGCTATATATATTATATATATATATATATATATATAATATATATATATATATATATATATATATATATATATATATATATTATAATATGTGTGTGTGTGTGTGTGTGCTTCTTTTGCATACCTGGAAAAAAGAAACTATCGAAACAAGTTAGTTATCTGTTCTGGCTCAGCCCTTGCGTATAAGTAACATTCTGTCTTCATGATTTTGTCAAGGGCTGAGCCTTTACCAAATAAGGCACAGAACAAGGAAAGCTGACAAATCTGCGAAGGATGCGTGCTTGCGTATTTACATATGTGAATAGAAAGGATGTACAGGATGTGCAGCATATGGAAGCATTATGGTTTTTTTGGATTTGTGAAATATACGATTTTTTGGATTTGAAAATAACGATTTTTTTGGATTTTGAAATATACGATTTTTTGGATTTGAAATATACGATTTTTTTGGAATTTGAAATATACGATTTTTTTGGATTTGGAAATATATGATTTTTTATTTTGAAATATATGATTTTTTTTTTGAATATATGATTTTTTTGGATTTTGAATATATGATTTTTTTGGATTTTGAAATATATGGTTTTTTTTTATTTTGAGATATACGATTTTTTTGGATTTGGAAATATACGCTTTTTTTGGATTTTGAAATATATGATTTTTACATTTTGAAATGTATGATTTTTTTGGATTTGAAAATATAATTTTTTTAGATTTTGAAATATACGGTTTTTTTATTTTGAAATATATGATTTTTTTGGATTTTGAGTATACGCCATAACCTGGCGTGGTCCCTTTTAAGAAGACGCGCGGATTGGAGGGGATCCGCTCAGACTAGATGGTGTGCGGTACGTAGACCCCTTGATTACTTGGTTGTTGTTATTAGTTCACCAATTATTTGCATGTGTGCTAGCCAGAGGTCAAACATGCTCATTGAGTATACGCCATAACCTGGAGTGGTCCCTTTTAAGAAAACGCACGCACGCTGAGATTACCTTCAGCTCACTTCCTCCTCAATTGATCATTGCCTTGCCTTGGCCTTAGGACGCACTCGAGGAGGAAGGGAAGAAATTTTTTAGGAAGTCTGCCAATAGCTTCGGGAATTTGAGGGTAATACTCGCTCTTCCACCTAAGCTCAGTAGGTTTCGGTCTTTCTTTGGGCTTATGGGGTTTTAGCACGCTTACAACTAGATCCTTTTGGATTCCGGCAGGGATTTTGCCACTCTTGACGTGTTGCATGCTTACGACCAGGTCCTTTTGGATCCCTGCGGGGACTTTGCCACTCTTGACGTGCTTTCGAAATGATTTGCCTTGTTTTGGCTTCTAGATTTGGCATTGATTTCTTTTCTCTTCCCCTTTTTATGCCTTGACCTACGCCTGCCTGAGCTTAGGACAAATTTGTGAAATTAATTCCTCAAGTTTCCTCTTCTTATTGGTGGACTGAAAGGAAGAGAAGTGAGTGATGCCGATGGGGCCTTGGCTCGGCAATGATTTCAGTCGGATTCAGCGCTTTTAGCTCCCAAAGGCGGGCATGTTTGTGTGAGGGTGCTGACACTTCTGGCCAACATACTCGGGAAGGAAAGGTCAATTAATAATGACATCTTTTCACTTCGGAATCCTGGTACCACGTGCATCCGGGTAGTTGCTTAGGGACAGTACTTCTTGTAACGACCCGGGAACCCGACCCTCGGCCCACGCTGAGGACCCGATTTTCGCGGTCGCCGCCCACGGATCCAGGGACTCGAAAGGGCTATAATCTACGTCTAACAAGATATGTAATGGAAGTAAACGTCAACTGCTAAACTAGAAGCGTACAGGCGGAAAAAGAAAAGAGAGCGAGACCACTGTGTACCGCTCTAAGTACAGTCCAAACGCAGCACGCTAGTACAAGTAAAAGTCAGGGGAAGAACAAGTCCCTTAGGGGCATACCCTGAGGGTGCCGTACACTGAACAGGGGAGCCACTGCTAGCTACGGGGACCCCGACTACTGCCCCGTCTCTCCGCCCCGGCGGGCGCCCTGCCGCTGCGAGAAAGTCTCACCTGGGAAAAGGAGGGATAAGCTTCACAACAGAAGCTCAGTAGGGACTACCGATCTCCTACTGGCTCCAAATAGGCAGGAGAATATAAATATCAAATGAATGACAGCAGTTTATATCTTCTACCTACAAACGGAAGTGCGGAAGTGAAACTACAACTAGCATGGTACGGAGAGTACACACGGTCGGAAACTCCGTATGACTGCTCGTCGTGACCACCACACGGCTAGTAAACACAAATGGAGGGAACTCCGACTGGACAAGGAACACTAGCTATGGAAAGCACTACCACTAGTCACGGTCAGGTGCGTCCACCAACGTCTTATCCTCGACCTGGGTCCTGACCCTCACGTCTCGTCAGAGCGAGGTAGGAAACAAGTAACACAATAGTAACCGCCATAGTATGGTCGGACTACGGTCCCACGCCTGACCTCTCCAAACGGTTTTGGGGCCATAAGGAGCGAGGCAGTGAGAAGAAGGACTGGCTAGCCTGTGCCGGGTAGAACTCCTAACTGTCCTCGGTGTCCCAGACCACCCACGAGAGCTCTGCAAGTGACTCACACGCCACTGTCCTAACCACCGTTTTCCCCTAAGCTCCAGAGTCCGCCTGGTGGCTGCCAACTCGAGCACACTCATAGCCCGGAGTACTCCCTCAATAGGCTCCCGAGGATGGGGGTCCTAGGCAATGGTAACAACCTCTCACATGGGACAAGCCCTCAAGTGCCAAGCACCGGGCGAAAAACTAGTGTAGACAGTACTAGAGAACTAGCACAGGAGCCACGGGTACAGTAAAAAGAAGCGGAAACGGCAAGAATCAGAAATCTGTCTCACGGCTGAGGTCGCGACGCATCGGGCCACCGCGACCTGGTCGTGACGCCCTACCCTGTCTCCATGCTATCGCGGCGGCCGTAGCCGTCGCGACCAAGTCGCGACGCCCAGGAGCGTCGCGATCCTATCGCGATCGGAAAGTCCATCGCGATAAGATCGCGACCTCCAGAAGGGTCGCGTCTTCAGCAGAGGGGGGTTCCAGAGCGCTTCTTCTGGAGACCGCCCCAAAAACACCAAACAAGCATTCCACAAGGGAAGGGGAGCATGCTTAACATGCAAGAAAGCCATTAAATCATCCAAACCACCCTTAAAGCCCCACAGACATCGATTTATACGAATCTACACTCAAGGAAAACCTCACTCAAACTCGAGCATGGAGTTCTCACACTCCCAAGCCCCAAACCACAGAGGAAACACGATGTAGAGGGGGAAGGGAGCATGCTTAGGGTGAGAGGATCAAGAGTCCCTACCTCCACACGAAGAACGAACCTGTTAGGGCCTTCTCGTAGGAAAGGACGCCTCCTCCTCGCTCCAAACAACACGAACACATCCCCTGCACGAGTGGGACGACACCACCTCAGCACGGACGCCTCAAGCACCACAATCCACCAAGAAACCGCAAGGGAAACTCGAGAGGGAAGGGAGAGGGGAAAAGAGAGCTGAGAGGGCGAGAGGGGGAAATGGGGCGCAGCCTTGGGTTTTAACCCGGCGGCCCCCAGAACGTGACGGGCTGACTCAGTGCGACAACAAGCGTGTCGCGATGCTCCTCGGTGTCGCGGCCATGTCGCAACTGTCGCCCCCGGTGCGACCCCAAAAAGGCGGTCAAACCTCGGAGACTGGAAAAGCAGTCGCGACGCCCAGACAAGCCGCGTCAATGTTGCACCCGTCTGACACCTGACAAAGCCATTCTGACAGAAAGGACAAGGGTTACGTCTATCAGAAAAGCAGTCGCGACCTTATCAGACGCCGCAAAAAGGATGAGACGGCAACCCCCGTCGCAACAAGAACGCGGCGGCCGGGTGCGGCGCGACCCGACACTGTTGCAGCAGACCGCTCTGGCGTGAACACGCCGCGGCCAGGGCACCTGGTGTGACCCTGAGGATGGGGCCAAGGGCCCAAGGGGGCCGGGTCTTACATCCCACCCACCTTAAGACATTTCGTCCTCGAAATAAAAACAACTCAGTCTCAAACCGGAAAGCAGTACGAGGAGAAGCAACATACCAATCAATCAAACAAATAGGGAAACTGCTCCAGCATCTCATCCTCGCGCTCCCAGGTGGCCTCGCCACCAACGCGGTTCTGCCAAACGACCTTCACCAGCGGAATCTGCTTCCGACGCAACTGCTGAACTCTGCGGTCGACAACTCTAACCGGGTACTCTGGCACTGACAAGTCTGGCGCTACCTCCAGCTATGAGTAGTCCAACACGTGCGAAGGATCTGCGACGTACCTTCTGAGCTGTGAAACGTGAAACACACTGTGCACACCTGCTAGCTCTGCTGGAAGACGCAACTTGTAAGCCACCTCGTCGACCCTCTCGGGATAGGGGGCCCGATGTTCCTCGGACTGAGCTTTCCTTTTCTGCCAAACCTCATGATGCCCTTGGTCAGCGAGACCCGCAAGAAAACAAGGTCACCAACACTGAACTGTAACGGTCTCCTGCAGACGTCTGCGTAACTCTTATGTCTGCTCTGTGCTGTCCGAAGCCTCTGCCTGATCAGACTGACCGTGTCTGCACACTGCTGCACTAACTCTGGCCCCAAAATCTACCTCTCACCAACCTCGAACCAGTGAAGTGGAGTCCTGCATGGGCGACCATACAAGGCCTCGTATGGTGGCATTCTGATGCTCGAGTGATAACTGTTGTTATACGCGAACTCTAGCATCGGAAGGTGTGACTACCAAGTGCCGCTCCAGTCCAAACAACACGCTCTCAGCATGTCCTCCAATGACTGAATGGTCCACTCTGACTGTCCATCTGTCTGAGGGTAGTACGCTGTGCTAAACCTCAACTCTGTACCCAGTGCTCTCTGAAGATTGCACCAAAAACCTAGCATGAACCTCGGATCTCTGTCAGAGACGACTGAAACTGGGATCCCGTGCAACGAAACAACTCTGTCCACGTACAGCCTGGCTAACCTGTCCACTGATCACGACATTCTGATCGGAAGAAAGTGCACTGCCTTGGTCAAACGATCCACAATCACCCAGATACCATCGTTCCTCTGCGGGGTGCGGGGCAACCCAACCACAAAGTTCATGGTGATGTCGTCCAACTTCCACTCGGGAATGGGCAACGGCTGCAGCTCACCACCAGGACGCTGATGCTCGGCCTTCACCTGTTGACAGGTAAGGCACCGAGCAACAAACTCTGCCACACCCCTCTTCATCCCTGGCCACCAGAAGGACCTCCTCAAGTAATGGTACATCTTGGTGGTGCCAGGATGAACAGCATACCTCGATCTGTGAGCCTCTGACAAAACTGCCTGGTGCGCCTCTTTAGGAATGTATAAGCGGCCTCTGAAACTGACCTCGTTGTCCTCGTCGAGCTCAACATCTGGTATCTGCAAAACGTCTGCAAACTGAGGGTCTGCCTGCTGTGCCTGCAACACCTGCTTGAGTACTGACGGTCGAACTGACAAACTACTCACTACTGCACGGTCTCTAGTCTTTTACGGAACGAACACTCCTTGGGACAGCTCCTCGAACAACCTCCACTCTCTGACCATCAGCGAACTCAAGCGCACGCGCCTACTCAAAGCATCGGCTACGACGTTAGCCCTTCCTGGGTGATAGGAGAGGGTTAGGTCGTAGTCCTTCAAATACTCCATCCATCGGTGCTGCCTCAAGTTCAGATCCCTCTGGGTGAAAATATACTGCAAGCTCTGGTGATCGGTGAAGATCTGAAAAGCCTCGCCATACAGGTAGTGCCTCCACAACTTGAGAGCGAACACCACTGCTGCCAGCTCCAAGTCGTGGGTGGGGTAGTTCTCCTCGTGCTTCTTGAGCTGCCAAGAAGCATAGGCAACGACCCCACTGTGCTGCAACAGCACGGCACCCAAACCTGACCTCGACGCATCGGTGTAGACCACAAAACCACCGCTGCCCGACGGTAAGACCAACACTGGCGCTGAAGTCAACCTCGTCTTCAGCTCTCGAAAGCTCTGCTCACAGTCCTCTGACCAAACAAACCTGACTCCTGCTAGTCAACCTGGTCAACGGCGCTGCTAATTTGGCAAAATCCTGAATGAACCCTCCGGTAATAACCGGCCAAACCCAGAAAACTGTGGACCTCTGACACCGATGAGCAACTGCTCCCACGACAACAAGGCCTCCACCTGGCAGGGTCCCTGCCACACACAAAACCCGAGAGACACGTGCCCGAGAAAGTGCACCTCCCTCAGCTAAAATTCTCACTTGTCGAACTTGGCATAAAGGCGATGGCTTCGCAGGGTCTCCAGCACGATCCTCAGGTGCTCCTCGTGCTCCTCCTCAAAAGCTGAGTAGACTAAAATATCATCAACAAAAACAACCATAAAGCGATCTAGGTACTCACTAAAGACCCCATGCATCAGATCCATGAATGTCGCGGGTGCGTTCGTCACCCTAAACAGCATCACAACGAACTCAAAGTGATCGTACCTGGAACGGAAAGCCGTCAAACCAACATCTGACTCTCTAATCTGCATCTGATAGTAACCGGATCTCAAGTCAATCTTCGAGAAAACTTGGGCCGATTGCAACTGATCAAACAAATCATTGATCCTCGGCAACGGGTACCTGTTCTTCATAGTAACCCGGTTCAACTTCCGATAATCGATGCACAAATGAAGACTACCATCCCTCTTTCGCATAAACAAAACAGGCATGCCCCACGGAAAGCGACTCGGGCGAATGAAGCCCAGCTCAAGAAGCTCCTGCAACTGGCGCTTCAACTCACGCAGCTCCGCCAGGGGCATCCGGTAAGGTGCCTTGGACAAGGGCATCGTACCGGGCAAAAGCTCAATGGAGAACTCTACCTCCCGCTCAGGCGGCAAACTAGGTAGATCCTCCGGGAAGACGTCGGAGAACTCAGAAACAACCGGCACGTCAGAAACTGAAGATCCGCTAGGCTCCAAAGAACAAACTGAAGCATGGTACGCCACACAGCCATCGCGGATCAAATGGCGAGCTCTACACAAAGAAATAAATGGCCGACGGGTAGACCGAATACCTCGGAAGCAGAGGACGGGATCTCCAGGTATCCTAAACCGAACAGTCTTCCGCTGGCAATCAACTACGGCTGAGTGAGCCTCCAACCAGTCCATGCCCAGGATGACGTCAAAGTCGCAAAGCTGCAGTGCGTACAACCTGGCCGGCAACTGGTGCCCCTCAATCTCGACTGCCACACCCTCCAGGTAACCAAAGGAACGCATATAGTCACCAGACGGAGATCGACCATCACGTCACACTGCCTCTCAGGAGCATCACAAGCAAGGGACTCGTAGAATTCCTGGAAGCAAAACACAAAGAAGCACCGAGATCGACCAAAACACGAGCAGCTCTGCCAGGATAGGTAAGTACCTATAACAAGGTTTGACGCCTCTGCCTGCTCTCGGTGAGCGCTCACGCGACCACAACCACGCCCACGCTGCGGCGCCTGCTGGGGATGCTGCTGCAGCAGCGGCTGTGAGGGTACTGCTGCTGCTGCTGGTACGGCTGGTACTGCTGCGGCTGCGGAAACTGCTGAGCCTGCTACTGGTACTGCCCCTGCTGCTGCTGACGCGGTGCCTGCTGCTGAGGAGGGTACTGGTACTGAGGCGGCTGCTGAGCATACTACACTGGCTGCTACTGCTACGGGGCTTGCCCCATGGGGCAATCCCTCCTGAAGTGGCCCGGTAAGCCACAGGTGTAGCAAACTACCTCCTGACCGCCCTGCTCGGCTCCCTGGACAACTGACTGCTCTGCAAACCTGGATTGGCGCTTCTGCTGTTGGCTCCGACCACCCTCGTGAGTAGACAACTTCCTAAACTGCGAGCGAATCCCGGCGCTGCCGGAACTCCCCGAGCCGAAGGAAGAGGAAATCGCACTACTGCGGCTACCCGCTGGACGCTGGTAAGGCGACGGCCTGGAAGAGGCTCCTCCCTGCTGCTGCTACTACTGCTACTGTTCCTGAGGCTGCCAGGTCTCTCTGTCCAAGGCGGTACACATGTGTGTTGTCACACCCCACCTCAGGTCTGGTCTCAGTCCTACTATGAACCTCTCTGCACACGCCTGATCGCTGCCTGTGACATGAGGCACATGCCTCAACAACCAGACAACCCTCTGGTGGTACTGCGAAACTGTGAGGTCGTCCTGAACCAATGCGTGGAACTGGTCCCCGTCTCTCACATCGAGGTAGTCGGGGAAGTACTCGCCATGAAAGACCTCCGAAAACCGCTGCCAAGTGATGTGATCCAAACCTCTGCCCCTGAAGTGAGTCTGCCTCTGAACTCTCCACCACTCATGGGCTGCCCCTTGAGCTGTTACACTGCCAGTTGAACCTGGTCCTCCTCAGCGCACTCCATGGTCTCGAAGAGCGCTCTAACTCATAGGTCCAGCTCTCTGCCTTGTCTGGATCATACTCACCATGGAACATTGGCGGCCGAAGATGCAAGAACCTCTCTAGGAGAGCAGTCCTGTCCTCCATAACCGCCGTCCTCCACCGCCCAGCTCGGGTACTCCCAGTGCCCGACCGCTACTGACGCTCTGGCTGCTCTACCTCTGGCTCTACCTGCTGCTGCTCTGGTACCACTGGGGGAGGTACCGGAGGTTGAACACCTACTAGTGCCTGCTCGGGCTGGTACGCTCCCTGGTACAAGTTTCTAAAGAACTGGTCGGCCATGGGAAACCAGTCTGCATACTACTGCGGCTGCGGCTGGTACTCCTACTGCTGCTGTCCACCTACCGCTACTGCTGCCGCTGCACCCTGAGGCTGTGCCACTGACTCGTCTGCCGACACCTCCTTCTGGACCTGCCCCTGCGCGGGCATCTCGGACTCGTCCTGCTGCTCAATCAACTGTCTAGCCTAACTGCGCCTACGCGGAGCCATCTCCTACACGACACACAACCAACAAGGGTTAACAATACTAGTCAGGCGGCTAGCAGTGTACTTGTACTACTATTGGGACTTCCTGTTGCAGTTTAAATCCATTACAAGTCTTGTCAGACTTCTCGCTCTGATACCAACTGTAACAACCCGGGAACCCGACCCTCGGCCCACGCCGAGGACCCGATTTTCACGGTCGCCGCCCACAGATCCAGGGACCCGGAAGGGCTATAATCTACGTCTAACAGAATATGTAATGGAAGTAAAGTCAACTGCTAAACTAGAAGTGTACAGGCGGAAACAGAAAAGAGAGCGAGACCACTGTGGTACCGCTCTAAGTACAGTCCCAACGCACGCACGCTAGTACAAGTAAAAGGCAGGGGGAAACCAGTCCCTTAGGGGCATACCCGAGGGTGACGTATACTAAAATAGGGGAGCCACTACTAGCTACGGGGATAAGTTCACAACAGAAGCTCAGTAGGGACTACCAATCTCCTACTGGCTCTAAATAGGCAGGAGAATTAATATCAATGAATGACAACAGTTTATACTTCTACCTACAAAACGGATGTGCGGAAGCGAAACTACAACTAGCATGGTACGGAAAGTACACACAGCCGGAAACTCTGTAATACTGCTCGTCGTGACCACCACATGGCTAGTAAACACAAATGGAGGGAACTCCGCCTAGACAAGGAACACTAGCTACAGAAAGCACTACGACTAGTTACGGTCAGGTGCGTCCACCGACGTCTTATCCTCGACCCGGGTCCTGACCCTCACATCTCGTCAGAGCGAGGTAGGACACAAGTAACACAACAGTAACCGTCGTAGTCTGGCTAGACTATGGTCCCATGCCTGACCTCTCCAAATGGTTCCAGGGCCGTAAGGAGTGAGGCAGTGAGAAGAAGGACTGGCTGGCCTGCGCCAGGTAGAAATCCTAACTGTCCTCGACGTTCCAGAACCACCCACGAGAGCTCTGCAAGGACTCGCACGCCACTGTCCTAACCACTGTTTTCCTAAGCTCCAGAGTCCGCTTGGTGGCTGCCAACTCGAGCACACTCGTAACCCAGAGTACTCCCTCAATAGGCTCCCGAGGATGGGGGTCCCAGGCAACGGTAACAACCTCTCACCTGGGACAAGCCCTCAAGTGCCGAGCACCGGGCGAAAGACTAGTGTAGATCGTACTAGGGAACTAGCAAAGGTGCCACAGGTACAGTAAAAAGAACTGGAAACGGAAAGAATCAGAAATTTGTCTCACGACTGAGGTCGCGACGCATCGGGCCGCCGCGACCTGGTCGCGACGCCCTACCCTGTCACGACGCTGTCGCGGCGGTCGTAGCCGTCGCGACTAGGTCGCGACGCCTAGGAGTGTCGCGATCCTATCGCGACGGCAAGTCCGTCGCAATAGATCGCGACTCCAGAAGGTCGCGTCTCAGTAGAGGGGGTTCCAGAGCGCTTCTTCCGGAGACCGCCCTAAAAACACCAAACAAGCATTCCCATGGGAAGGGGGAGCAGGCTTAACATGCAAGAAAGCCATTAAAGCATCCAAACCACCCTTAAAGCCCCACAGACATGGATTTATACGAATCTACACTCAAGGAAAACCTCACTCAAACTCGAGCATGGAGTTCTCACACTCCCAGCCCCAAAACACAGAGGAAACATGATTTAGAGGGGGAAGGGAGCATGCTTAGGGCGAGAGGATCAAGAGTCCCTACCTCCACACGAAAAACGAACCCGTTAGGGCCTTCTCGTAGGAAAGGATGCCTCCTTCTCGATTCCAAATGGCACGAACACGTCCCCTGCACGAGCGGGACGACACCACCTCAGCACAAACACCTCAAACACCACGATCCACTAGGAAACCGCAAGGGAAACTCGAGAGGGAAGGGAGAGGGGAAAAGAGAGCTGAGAGGGTGAGAGGGGGAAATGGGGCACGGCCTTGGGTGTTAACTCGGTGGCTCCTTGAACGCGACGGGCCAACCCGGCACCACAACAAGTGTGTCGCGACGCCCCTCGGCGTCGCGGCCATGTTGCGACGGTTGCCCCCAGTGCGACCCCAAAAAGGCGGTCAAACCTCAGAGATCGGAAAAGCAGTCGTAATGCCCAGACAGGCCGCGTCAACGCTGCACGCGTCTTACACCTGACAAAGTCGTTCTGATAGAAAGGACACTAGTTACGTCTGTCAGAAAAGTAGTCGCAACCCTATCAGATGCCGCAACAAGGACGCGACAGCAACCCCCGTCGCGACAAGAACGTGGCGGCCGGGTGCGGCGCGACCTGATGCTGTCGTGGCAGACCGCTCTGGCGTGACCACATTGCGACCAGGGCGCCTTGCGCGACCCTGAGGACGGGGCCAAGGGCCAAAGGGGGCCGGGTCTTACACTTCTTAAGGTATAGCCCGTTCCAAGGGTGGTGGAGTTCCTCACCCTCCGCATTGACCAGCCTATACATGTTTCCTAGACCTACTTCTCTGATTACGTACGGCCCTTCCCATTTCGGTTGAGTTTGACCGAGGACCTCTGGGTTTTACAAAAATTCTTTTGACCACCATCTCACGACCTTAAATTTTCTCTCGATGACCTTCTTCTGATGAAAATGCGTGAGTCTATT